>OX463840.1:45604152-45656155 GCA_949825065.1 Odontocerum albicorne | reverse complement strand
TTATCAAAAAGAAATTTCAAAATTCTTTATATTTACGAAGTTATAGCTAAGTAAATGAGGTAGCAATTACACCACACCGGAATTACTCGGACAATAATCTCAAAACTTTAAACGCGTTTTTCTAGAAACTAATTTTTTCGACCTGGTCGACATAAAATCTCAAGTTCTATCCAACCGATTGTCTTTAAATTTGGTATGAAACTTCAATAAATGTTTACCTTGGAAAATTCAAAATTATTTTCAAAAAATAAAAAATTGGGAAAACAGGGTAAAACAATTTTATTCAGACAGCCACCATTTTACAATTTTTTTTGCTACCTACTATAACGACATTATTTTTTATTAAGAAACTGTGTATAATTTTTGTTTCAAATTTACGTAAGGGTTCCAATCATGTCGACCAGATTACCCAATATTTTTACGACAAGAATTGCTGATAACATCTTGAATTTTAATTGTTTTTTTTTCAAAATTATTTTGTACATTTTCAAGTCACCAATAAACAAACTGTAAAGAAATTTTGTACGAAAAATATTTTTTTTATTTATTCTGAAAAAACGCCCGAAATTCCCGCATCTAGAGTAGAACACCCCCTTAAAAGGAAATAAAGCTAAATAGAGTTTTTATTGCAGATTCTCCAGAAAATAAATGAGTCAGTAATTTCCTCTAATGATTTGCAACCATAAATAATTAATTCAAACCCACCCTGTCTTAGGAGGGGTAGCGATAACTTAGCGAAAAAACGACGGTTGTGCTTGCCATTTATCACATTTAAATTCCTGCCATACATTTTATAGGACAATATTATTCAATGCAGAGCATTAAGAGGATTTCGTATTCCAATGATTTGTCGAAAAAAAAGAGGAGAAACGATTAGCTATAACCGATTGAATTGATGAATAATTAAATGTTTGTGGTGCTTGAGAGAAGATTGCTTTTCATTTACATAATGATTTTTTTTTCGAAAATTCTATTTAAAAGAATACATAAAAATAGTAACAAGATTTTTGTCATATTTCTAAAGTTGTGCGCAATATTTCATTATATTAAGAGTATTTCTTGAAAAGTTTTATTCGATTCAGTACTTTATCGTCATATTAACGTGTTTGTTTTAGTATTGCAATAGTCATATTTTTATAAAGGATATTTATTTTGGTTAACATTCGTTTACATTTTAAATTCGATCGATGTTTGTCTGTTTCAACCTGATAGAGATGTGAGCTGGCGGTGTACCAGACCTTTTCTATTTCAAAAATAATATTTAGAACCCTTTTTAAAAAAATCGAGTACCAGCGGGAATCAAACCCACATCCCTTAAACTGAAATATAGGCGTCATACCAACGGAGGCGAGCCAAACCATTGCTTCCAGTTAATTTTGAACATTCGTCCCGAGCATGTTAATTGGGTCTGTCATCCCCCTACTATACATTTTTTCTAATTTATTGACTAAATCCGCCTTCAACCTTGATTACTTGGTTCCATATATTATTATAAATTCTGATACGACATATTTCCCCGAGTTAAACCATTTCCAATGCGTGGTTGTTATTGTGACAGGAGTTTGAGTACTTGGGCTTGCAAGAGGAATGATTTGTGGAAAAGGTTTGTGTGAGCTCTTGAGTGTGGGGTTTATTGCTGTTTTATATTTGTATTTTTATATATTTTTATGATTTTGTGCGGGATATTGTGTGATGAATGTTTTTGGTCTGTCTGGAGTGATTAAATGTGAGGGATTTGATTTCACGTGATGTATACATATGTAATTGAGTGTCACTATTTGTCAGGTTGATGAGAATGTGCAACGGGGTTTTATAAAATCAAAAATCGGAAAGAAACATCGATTTATTTTATATGTCCTCAGTGAGATACAGGTAAAAGCCTTGTTTACTGGGGACACGACAAATGAAAGGCCAAAATACCAGATCCATTAAAATTGTGCATCCAAATTAAATAACCAGTTGTTTTTTCCTCAAATAATGTATATTTCTTGTCACGTGTATAATAAAATATTAATATTAAAAAAAATCATTAATTTGACTACTCGTAATTCAGTCTGAATAAATTTTCATATTATACGTTTGCATTAATACAAATGACTTAAAAAGCGCCGATCCATTATAAATTTTACAACTAAAGCGATCGTAAAATAGTTTAAAGCTAACTACTAAACGCCAATATAACGATATTTCCTGATTAGAAAATATCTTACATTGAAATAATCCCATCTGGAGTCGAACGCATAACGCCAGATATCTAATCTAGCGCGGTTACTATTAGAGTTGAGTCGAACGCATAACGCCAGATATCTAATCTAGCGCGGTTACTATTAGAGTTGAGACGGATACCTAACCTTTTAAGCAATGACCATAATTATTAGTGGGCTTTACAAGAACAATTTTAACTATAATATTTAAAAAATTAAAAGCATTAAAACCAGACATTTAATATCACTTTAAAGTCATACATATATGATACTATTTGTAATTGTAAAAAAAACAAAATGATCTGATTATATCGTATTTTTTTTTCTTTTAAAAATACAATATTTGTTTATTTTTCAGGCGTATATTTAGTTTCCTCATTAACATTGTAATTTCTGTTGTATAGTCTCATTTCCTCAGATGCTACGACTAAAGTTTTACCTCTGACTGTAACAAGATTTAAAATTGTGTTAAAAACTTGTTCCAATTTGTTCAATACAAGTTACAAAAAAGTAAGTCAAGGCACCTGAAGAAGTCAAACTGATTTCGACGAAACAATTCAAACCTGAAACTTGAAGTAGTTGTAAAAAATATTATGAACCAAGCAAATGTTTTAATTTTTTTCCAATCACACATTTGCAAAGATGTGATGAAAAAATAAAAATGAGTACTCACTTTTCAAAGATTGTTTCCTCTGTTCGAGTCCGCGTTGCGGACCATTCGTACAGCAATATTGTAATCCCATCAACCTTGTCACATCAAGTGTTGATGGGATTACAATATTGTTATCCCATCAACCAACACTTGATCACAAATTCAACAATACTGTTCATAATGATTTCACTTTTACATTCTATTTCAATGGATAATTTGAAATCTGCAAAACGAAAAAAAAAAATCATTCAGAAACAGTTTAATACGTTTCTATAACAATTCGCTTTGCTTTTATGTTATTGCAACACTTATTTTCTTCACAAAAAAATCATCATTAGCCTTTTCAAACAGCTCTCACGATTTATCCATTTTTTTTTCATTTCCTTCATTCAAAATTAAATTCAATTGATCCAAATGTACCTACTTCGGTCTTTCTCAACCACGCCTTCTTTGAACATTTGCACTATATATTTGTTTCATTATTTTTTCTTTATTCATTCATTCCACGTGTCGTGTTCTTCTTCATCCTTCTCAAAACAACAGCCTTAAGATAACATTAATTTCTAATCACTTAGTGCCGTATTCTATCATATATTGTAATCTCATGTATTCTTCTCAGTGCACGTACGTCTGCAGCATTTACTCGGCTCCTTTCAGTCTTTTTTCATTTCCACGTTTCACTCCCATAAATCAAATATTGTATTTAAATACTGTTGTTGAATGGAAATATAGATGGATGAAAAAGAAAATAATGCCCGTCGACTTGTTGGACTACCTGGTGGGTGTTACTGATTAATCTGCTATTTGAACGGTATAGTTCATAAGAAGGTTTTGATCATACGTATGGCATCACTTTCAACGAGGCAAACAACAGCAGATTGAGCCGTATGGTGTAGAACTATGGCTAGTTATATGGGACCCAATGGAGAAAAAAGACGCAGATAAATTGCAAATTCTGAAGCTCTTTGCCATACATGCAACAATATATGCCTATCACAAATTAGCTTTCATAGTTATCTCCGGTGCCACCAACGACAAGTACCGTAATTCCCCACTATGAACCATATATTGCCTTTTATTATACTTGTAACGGGAAATGGGCATTAATTCATTATATTGTATCCCGGTTTCGTTGTATTTACGAGTAATATAACTTGGCAGGTTTATTGATATGTGGCAATCTTTTACAATGAACCAGAAAGAAGTAAAAGAAGCTGTAAGTGAAAACTAGACATTAAAAAAATGGGTATCAATGGGAATCCAATGAATAACCTTCGGGTTGGAATGAAGGTATATTACCAAGTGGACCACGAAAGTCTTAACTGAAGAGGATTACAACCATGAATGCAGCTCAGACTCTATAAGACCCAATGAAACCTCGACAGTATAAAAAATCCGGCTAAAGAATTCATAGGATTTTCTAGATAAGTTTCCGATTATTGAAATAAGACATTAACCGTATCGAGCTTTTTTTTTAACTAACACAATATTGTTCAAGGTACACTTTGACTCAATTATCAAAATGTTACATCTCTCAATAAGTTATTTATCTCAAGTACACAGGTTACAAACATGGTTTTCATACATATATGTATTAGTGCTGAGAAACTCTGGAATGAGCGACTTCCATGATCTAGTTGCTAAAGCATCTGACTTCCAGCTTGGAATTTACGAGTTCGATTCTCGTTGGGTAAATATATTTTAAAAAGGATTCCAGTCTGATTTTCACTTAAGGCCTCTTCAACATTGATTGATTGTGAGAGATTACCACAGAACAATAAGCCCGCCAGGTTGTTTTGTATATAATAAAGTATTAAATAATATAAAAACCTGCCTTTTCGTACACTTTTTGACCAAGTTAAAAATAAATATACTCGTATAATGTTCCTTCAGAGAGGAGAAGAACTTGTAGGGCGATTTAATGTTCATCGAATCAATTGATCATTTCGAATCCATTCAGTGGGGTAGGATATTAAAACAGAGCTTTAACTGTTGCTGGTTCTGTGGCGTGGAATGGTTTGCCTTTAAATGTTAGAGATATAGGTGGTGTGTTTAGCTTTAGGAAGCATTTGAAGACAGCCGATTTTGAGTGGTCCTAAAAAAATATGATTTTATATGAACATTACACACATACACCACACTCCACTTAAAATAAAATGTGTTAATATCACATATCGAAGATTTCCAAAGGCTTCTTAGAAGTTCATCTTCCCTTGGTATGTTTTTGTGATTTGCTTACCAAAAATGTTTTTATAAACATATTCAGATCGAAGAAAGTACGACAAAAGACGACCAGTCAAAGACAACAGAACTTCAATTTTTTGTATCCTGGCAATCATTTTTCACTTCTGTTACGACCATACACGTTATCATGCATACTTTCCAAATATTAAAGGCTTTTAAATATTTCCTCTTTCAGAATCAGATTACTTTGGTAGTGCTACGTTCTTTTTGGTATCTTATATATTCCTTTTTGTCATCATAAACGCTGCGTCTTCTTTCAAAATTAAACACTTACATTTAAAATTCTAGAACCTGTCGAAAATTGTTGAAAAACACAAATTTACTAGCAAGAAGAAGTGTTTTTGACCACCAACTTGTTGACCACCCAAGTAGTGGTTGACATATCAAACAACTTATTAGGCAACCAAGTAGACCACATACGTCTATCTATAGGCAGCAATCTCTTACAGTGGCATTATTTGGGAGGAAGTAAGCCTGTTTAAAGTGGACTGGACAAATAAGTGAGAATTCATTGTTTCCGCATATTTCATGCTGGGAACTGAAATACATACTATATTCTTCTTCTCTCGCATGGTTTATGTGAGAGAACAAGAAGATAATTGACGAGAGAGTTTGCTGGCTAGAAGGAGTGTTTTTTGCCATCATCAGATCGAATAAAGTACCTAAACTAATGACCGCATCCACAACCTTTCTATATTTACGCCCAACTTATACATTTATTTTGCCATCATCAGATCGAATAAAGTACCTAAACTAATGACCGCATCCACAACCTTTCTATATTTACGCCCAACTTATACATTTATTTTGCCATCATCAGATTGAATAAAGTACCTAAACTAATGACCGCATCCACAACCTTTCTATATTTACGCTCAACTTATACATTTATTTTGCCATCATCAGATCGAATAAAGTACCTAAATTAATGACCGCATCCACAACCTTTCTATATTTACGCTCAACTTATACATTTATTTTGCCATCATCAGGTCGAATAAAGTACCTAAACTAATGACCGCATCCACAACCTTTCTATATTTACGCTCAACTTATACATTTATTTTTCCATCATCAGATCGAATAAAGTTCCTAAACTAATGACCGTATCCACAACCTTTCTATATTTACGCTCAACTTATACATTTATTTTGCCATCATCAGATCGAATAAAGTACCTAAACTAATGACCGCATCCACAACCTTTCTATATTTACGCTCAACTTATACATTTATTTTGTTATCTTTAAAGTACCTAATCTAATGACCGCATCCACAACTTTCTATATTTACGCTCAACTTATACATTAATTTTGTTATCGATAAAAGTCTTTCTGTTAGTCTTTCGATAAAAGTGGATTCGAATTTTAAGTAAGAGAGTCGTTGAGGAGACTTTGCTCTCTAAACGGAGCTTAATTAAGAATTATTATTTTATTATGTTATAGTTATTATGATATATAGTTTTCTGAAAGATTTCTGTGAAATTTAAAACGTAATTTTTTTAGTCAAAACATATTCAACTTTATAACAGCAAAGTAAATAATCCTTTTGAACCTGTAGAAAGCTAAAATGATACAAAGTGCTCTAAAGTAAATATCCGAGATTGCGGTTTATGTGTGCCTGTTATGTGAGCGAAGTGCGTCAAAGAAATTAAATTTAGTCCATATTCTCTTCACCTCCAGGATTTTAAGCTGTTTCTATCTCCAAGAAACTGTTATAGAATAACTTAATTGAGGGAAAACAAACCTTTTTAATGGTGACCAAATCTTCGTTAAAAATGTATTTTATTTTTTAATACAATTTAAAACGTGGTTTTTAGTACAGATACACAGTATTGCCATCACGCCATGATCCTATTGGAGCAAGCAGAGAGAACAGATGTTCTCATTCTGTCACGCATATTCTATTATTATAAAAACTTTTCACTTTTTCCTCTTTTAAAATTTGGTTTGTTTGGTCGTGTCATATTTGTCTAGGTCTTTCAAATCTTCACGTACCTTTTAATTTTTTTTAGTATCAAAATAATAGTTACGACTGAAGTTATTGGCATACTAGGTGGAACAAATGCTTGTATCATTCGAGGGGAGTAACACATAGCGGGATTCGAACCGGCGACTTTCCGCACGGAAGTTCAGTGCGTTACCGTACAGGCATGCACATCTCAGTTAATTAAATACATTATTTTTGTAAATCTTTAATCATTATTTTTTCTACCTGCCCGAACCATGTCAATGCTACTTTCTTCATCTAAGTACTACACTTATTTTAATCTACAGTTTTTTTTTTCGAATTACCTTATTTCTCATTTTTCCACACATTCTACACAACGCTCTCAATTTTCTTACTTTCATCATCTTTTTGCCACGCGAAGAAGTGTATCTTCAAAAGTAATATTTCACTCTATCTCATAAGAAAAGTCTTCAAACAGTGCATCTTACATATAACACCATATGACTGAAATATAGAGATTGATAATTAAGAATGGGAAATATGTACTAACTGATGTTTAAAATCTTATTTTTCTATTATTCTCCATATTTTTTTAATTGCCAAAAATATCTCATATTTTTTTAAAAACGAGTTCCAGTCTGGTGTTCACTTGTTCCCTTCACTTAAGGTCTGTTTAAGACTTTTCTGATTGATTAGAAGATATACATAGAGACATCGCAATAGCCCCACCAGGTTGTATTTTAATATCGTTTTACATTTATGTTTTATAACGTAGAGCCTGGCGAACTTCTTCCTGTAAATCGACAGTCTTCCTGTGAACTACAAATATGTTTAAGATGCCTTAAGTTGAAACCAGACTAGAGGATTTATTAATATGTAAAAACAATAAAAATGAAGCTCTTAACCTCAAGATTGGAAGACAGACTCCTTACTAACTAGATCATGGAGGTCATAACTGCAACTAGGAAAACAAATATACATATATTTTACAAAAAAATTACTTATGGTTTACAATCACTGACTCAGGATAAAGCAAAATCGTAGAAACACGCATAACTTTTATGTAAGCGTATAAACACTGTATAAAATCGTCCAAATAGAATCCTTCAATTGTAATACTAGAATTGTAGTTCTTAATATATCCATTAAGCGGACCATTCAGTACGTAGCAAGTCTGTTATTTTTCATTCAGACCGAAGGGCGGGTCCTTTCTTCAGGCAATATAAAAGATACATTGCTTTATAGAATGAATCTCAGGCTGTTTAATCGTACCGTATTTTTTAGTACAGGCGTTAAAAAGTGCTCACCGTTGAATTGGAGTTTCTCAAAATAAAGAATTTAGGTCCTGAAAAGGATAATTATTAACTTATTGACGTGCAGCGTGTTATGTTTGAGTTTTTATCCTGACATTAATGAAATGAAATTAGGATTTTAATGGTATGATTTTCAAAGCAAAGTTCTTTCGATGATTTTTTGAAAATAATTAACGTCTTGCAATTCTCTTGTCTCCTAATCTACAACTCTTAATAAGCAAATACCAGACAATGTGTTTTAAAAACGTACTATGAATACACGTGGATTTTACAGCGTCCCTCTGACTCATCTTAGTTCTCGACGATCTGAGTACTGGAATCGGTCCCCGGTCAGAAATCTCCATCTTACGAGTGATTTTAACGTGCTTTTCCGATAATTTAACCTGCCAGGAAGATTATGATGTATCCTGAACTATTTTAGGCACTGCACATATGAAGTGTTTACGCCTTGTATATATGGGGTTTAATTTATTCCCCCTTGTGTTCATATATACAGGTCAACGCTACCGGCCACATCGTCGAGTAGTGTCAAATCTATTCGTTCCTGGGAGGACTGGATAAGATCCATCCAACAGCTCCTGAGGCTCAACAATAAATGAGAATCTTGAGCATCTGACTATGAAATATAAACTATGCAAGAGAATATGCTTTTCAGTTCCCAGCGTGAAAAATGCGGAAACCACAAACTTGTCCAGTCAGCTGCAAACAGACTTGCTTCTTCCCAAATAATACCACTGTAAGAGATCGCTGCCCATATATAGACATAAGGTCTAGTGGTTATTTGATTATTTGCAACTACTTGGAGGGGGGGGGGGGGGGTTGACAAGTTGGTGGACACTAGCAAATTTGTTTTTCAACGAGTTTTCGATACGTTCTAGAATTTGAAATGTAAATGTTTAATTTTGAAATAAGACGCAGTGTTTATAATGACAAAAGGAATATATATAGGAGACCAAAAACACGTAGCACAACCAAAGTAATCTAATTCTGAAAGAGGAAATAATTAAAAGCCTTTATCTTAGGAGAGTATACATGACGAGGTGAATGGACGTAACAGAAGCGAAAGATAATTGCCAGGATACAAAAAATTTAAGTTCTGTTGTCTTTTACTCGTCGTCTTTGTTGGGCCTCGTAGTCGAGGATCTCCTCGCAATTCCACAGTAATTCAGTTGAAAAGCGAAGCTGCGCCATAGAGATTTCGTTTATTTCATATTTTTTTCTCATCTTGAAGTGGTAGGCTGTTGCACACCAGCAAACCCACCGACCTCACAGGTGTACTTGATCCGATGGTACACCAGAAGTGTGACGATTAAAGTACACCGACGTGTTTTCCCCCCTGTTTTTGTGAAACAATAGATATGATCAAAGTCATAAGTATCCTTATACGAGTACTCCCGAATATTTGTTGGAAAAAATGTCTGTAATTAGAGGGGAGTAGCATAGAGCGGGGTTCGAATCAATGACTTTCCGCACGAAATTTCAATGCATTACCGCGCGGCCATGCTCTCTTTAACTACATCAAAACTGATATGGCGTTATGGTGGCTTAACAGTTAAAAATTAATATCAATGAATTAACAGTACTTTTGATACCTTCGAAAGTTCAAATTAGAGCATGTTAGAAAGAAATGGATTAGGCAGATACTCCAATTGTTATTCTCAATATAAAGTGGAATAAACAGTGTTTGATTAAAATAAATTGCAATGTATTTAAACCTTCACAACGTTAATGCCTTAACTATAAACAACATATTAATAATGCCATATACGGACTCGGATGCCAATGGGTCAACAGAAAAGTATCGATACTGTTGCCATTTTTACTACAGTCTTCGAAAAAATTATGAGGCGCGTAAAACTTGATCAGTCAGAGTTTAAATTTATGAAAATTTTATGATGTATTAAAGAGGCGATTTTGTTTCAGAATTTTTGATAAGATGCTATGGACTCCTTAAGTGAAAACTTGTTTATAGCTTTTCACCATCATCCCTGTTATTCCTTATTACTGAAGGTTGTGATATAAAGTATGTTGGTGGTACAGGTTAGGAGGATACATCTCAACCCTTTTTTGTCTACCTTTGCATGGCAGTGTATCATATATGTGTATAGGCTTCCTCCAGTCAATTGTTTAACCTCATAACTTCATCTTTATGGCGCTCTACCTCTATCACTTCTTCTCGGTACACTTTCTATATCATCGATTTCTTCGGGTTATCTGGATCGCGTCTGGGAATGTGTCCGAAGAACCGTACCGTTGTACCGCCATATTTAACTCGTGGAATATGCACGAATTATGTTTCAGATCCGTACTAGAATAGCTTCAATTTTTTTTAATTAAATACAAATTATATAATTTTCATGTTATAATATTTTGTAATTTGTTTTCATCAAACATTGTTTATTCCACTTTTTATAACGGTATAACCCTACCAGTTTCAAGGCTTTCACCTCAGGGGAGTACAAACAAGGATTGTTTGTGCTCCCCTGATGATGAGGTAAAAGCCTTGAAACCGGTAGGGCTACACCGTTATAAAAAGTGGAATAAACAGTGTTTGATAAAAAAAAATACCATAATGAAATTGTTAGTTCCACGCATCCTATCGTGAAGCTCATGACTGGCGCTTTGTGACTCCCATGATAAAAACAATTTCCAATGTCTTTAAACCTCCACAATGTTAATGCCTTAACTATAAAAAATATAATAATATTTTATTTTAATTCATATACCACATGTTCATGGCTTAACACGATATATCTGACTTATTGCTCTAGAGCATAGGTTCTCAACGTGGGTGATAACGCCCCCTTTTGGGCGTTTGAGACTTTCAGGGGGGCAGTAGAAGACCCAGAAAAAATTAGGGGGCGTTGAGATCAGAAGTAACTTGTTGAATGACACATTATTTAGTCAGCTTTGCATTGCCAATGATGAAGATTTCAAACGGTTGTTTTTAAGTAAAATCGAGCCTAATATTAACAAACTCCTTAAAATGCATCAAATTCAACCTTCTCATTAGATAAGTTATAAATTCAATGCCTTTTGAATGTTAATAAAAATACTTTTCAATATAATTAAGTATGCGTTTTAATTGTTCTCATTGAAACGGTCTTCTTTAAACTCAGAAATAGGATAGGGTCACATCCTATCTTACGACTATAGTATATAATATTACACGTTTAAATATAATCGTGACAATAGCTGTTTCAGATTCACAAGTTAAAAAAATTGGGGGGCTTTAGAAAAAAAAATATTCTGAAAGTGGGCGGTGGGCAAAATAAGGTTGAGAACCTATGCTCTAGAGCTTATATTTTAACGAACCAGCTTATATTTGATACATTAAACTATTCAATCAATGTAGGATTTTACATAAAAAAATATATTTATATACATTCGCTTACATTTACGCAAAAAAAAACAAATGCTTTAACTCTATCAATGATATAAGAATTAGTAGACAGAAATCTGTTCCACGATAAGGAAAGAAAACAAAGGAAAATTAGGATTAAAGGACGTTTTGAGAGATTTTATATTTTTTAAATTTTCCCTTAAATGTAAATAGGACTGATGCACATTTGATAAATCTTGAAAGTTCGTTCCATATATTCTTAAAAAATTATTACAAAAGTAAATGAAAATGACAATATTGTTTTATTTTTTTTAATCTTTATGGTTTTAATGTATTTGAAGTATGTTGTATGGCATATCATCTTCATAGGGTCCTGGCAGGTCCTGACAATGTACCTCTCCTTTTTTTGAAAAACTGTGTATCAGTTTTAGCATATCAGTTCAAATTCTTTTTAATAAATCATTGGTGGAAGGTCAATTTCCACAAATATGGAAATCAAGTTTTCTCACGAAAATATACAAGCAAGGTGACAAAAGCGATGTTTCAAATTATAGACCGATTTGTATATAATCAACGATTCCTAAATCACTCGAGTCTTATTCTAGACAAAATTGTTGATTCGATTCGCAATATTATTATCACTCAACAGCATGGATTTATTTCAGGTAGATCCACACTGACTAATCTACTCGAATATGAAAACTATATTTTCAATTCGTTGTCAAATGGAAAACAAGTGGACTCAATTTACACAGATTTCAGTAAAGCATTTGACAAAGTATCACATAATATTCTATTAAGTAAACTGAAAGCTTTAGGAATAGTCAGCTCGCTCTTAGACTGGATCGAAAGCTACATTAAAAACCGAATACTTACTGTCAAAATAGATGGATGTCTTTCATATCCCTTTACAGCTACAAGCGGTGTACCCCAAGGATCGCATCTAGGACCAATATTATTTCTCTTATTCGTTAATGATATAGTTGACACACTTAGTGATGTAGAGATTTTACTTTTTACTGATGATTTAAAAATGTTCAAAGTCATAAATACTACTGCTGATTGCCTTAAATTACAAGAAAATTTAAATAAATTACAACAATGGTGTACCACCAATAAACTGCACTTAAACCTGAGTAAATGTGAGTCCATTAGTTTTTACAGAAATTTTAGTTTAATACTTTCATTTATAGAACATATGAACAAAATCACTCGGGAGAGTTCAAAAATCTTGGTATTTGTACTAAGAACTGCCCAACATTTCTCGGATTTTCGAAGATTAAAACTGCTGTACTGCTCTTTGGTAGGTAGCCGCCTTGACTACAACTCATCAATATGGTCTCCTCATTACGCCGCCCATGCACAAACTTTAGAACGTGTACAAAACAAATTTCTAAGATTCATAAATTTTAAACTTGGAATACCACATGAACAAATAAATTATCCCAGCTTATTAAATGCAATGAAACTTTTGAAGTTGTGTGACAGAAGAAAAACAGCCGATATAGTACTGCTATACAAAATCATTCACTCAGTGATTGGTGCGAAAGTAGAACGTGCGAAAGTCGAGGGCCGCCTGTACTATAAATAACATAGGTTTTAAATTTCTATTTTTTATGTGTTTTTGTACACAGTTTTGTATATTTTCATATTTTTATGATATGCTAATAGTTTATGATATGCTAATACAGTTCATAATTTATAAACACATAAAAATCGAACACTGTTTTAAAACACTTTGTACAATTTTAACACTCGAACTAACCTCTGCTCTTTCAGGGGTTTAAATTTTATAACGTTAGTTAAGTGGCTCTATTTTGTTTACGGTTAAAAGTTTCAATTTGCGGTCATTGGTGTACAAAGTTTTAAAACTAAAAATGAACATAAAAAACTTTTTCAAAAGGTAACAGATCTAAATGTATATACAAACTAAAGCAATTTTGTGATCGTTTAATTTTTTTATAAAGATATTTGTTTGCCTTGTATTAATATTTTGTATGGCAATTATCGTTGACAATATTATATTCAAATCAATGTTTTCATGTCTTAACAATATTATATACATATACAAATCAATGTTTTCGTGTCTTGACAATGTCATATACATATACAAATCAATGTTTTCATGTCTTGACAATATCATATATCGTCGACAATATCACATACAGATCAATGTTTTCATGTCTTCATATTAATGTATATATTTACCATTTTATTTAGAACAATACGACCAAGTGAGCTAATTTTCATTTTGGCAATGTCTTCCAACTAATAATAATAATTAAAGGGCAATTTATATAACGCCGTTTAGATAACAGATTTTCCTCAAAGGCGTTCGAACTAGGGTTTCGAACTCACTATTATTGACAGATGAAAAATATTACAAAAAAAATGAGCCTAAGGATAGGAAGGTAGTGGCTGAATCCATTATCATAGGAACTTTCCCGCATCAACATATGTTTAGAAAATCATATATGGTATGACTAACGTAGAAAACTTACAAAGAGAAGTCGAAATAACCTTTGTTGATCTTCCGATATGAGATAGTAAAACAATCTGCTTTAGATGGAGTCTAGTATATAGTATTCATATATAATCATACATTTTGATAAGGCTTCTCATAAAGGCATGTCTTCAAGTGGTTCCTAAAGCGTCACACTCCACCATTTCACTTATATTCTGAGTCGGACAAAATGATATCATGACTTCTAGTTTTTTAATCAATAATAAATTAAACCACCTGACTAGTTTTACTTGACATTTTAAAACAATAATAAAGTCGATCCAATTACATTCTTCAAAAAAATTAACATTTACTAAAACTAAAGGTCATCAATTCATTAAATATTTTGCAATATTAATTGAACTGTTGCAATAACAAATAAAAACACGTTAAAATGGCAAGAAATGCACATTTTTTACTAAAACTAATAAAAAAATAGACTATAAATATTTTATAATGGAATATTATGCACATCTTATGCAATACCTAAGTAGTCAAAAATCTAATAAGACACAATTTCCTTTTCTTTTTTGTTTTAACAGATAATCCAACCAAACTATGATGATCTGTGCCACCAAATTAGGTAATATAATAAAACCAATTTTTTAACAGATAATCCAACCAAACTATGATGATTTGTGCCACCAAATTAGTCAATATAATAAAACCAATTTTTTAACAGATAATCCAACCAAACTATGATGATCTGTGCCACCAAATTAGTCAATATAATGAAACTAAATTTTTAACAGATAATCCAACCAAAATATGATGATTTGTGCCACCAAATTAGGCAATATAATAAAACCAATTTTTTAACAGATAATCCAACCAAACTATGATGATCTGTGCCACCAAATTAGTCAATATAATGAAACTAAATTTTTAACAGATAATCCAACCAAAATATGATGATTTGTGCCACCAAATTAGGCAATATAATAAAACCAATTTTTTAACAGATAATCCAACCAAACTATGATGATTTGTGCCACCAAATTAGTCAATATAATAAAACTAATTTTTTAACAGATAATCCAACCAAACTATGATGATCTGTGCCACCAAATTAGTCAATATAATGAAACTAAATTTTTAACAGATAATCCAACCAAAATATGATGATTTGTGCCACCAAATTAGGCAATATAATAAAACCAATTTTTTAACAGATAATCCAACCAAACTATGATGATCTGTGCCACCAAATTAGTCAATATAATGAAACTAATTTTTTAATAGATAATCCAACCAAAATATGATGATTTGTGCCACCAAATTAGTCAATATAATAAAACCAATTTGAAAAAAAATTACAATTATACACAATTTAAAGATTCAATTGATTAAGCTTCAAAAGTTTAACTATCGATCTACATATGTGTGGAAAAGTTCCTCGAAGAAAGAAGAAACGCAACATTCATTGGACGCGGTAAAGATACGGCGTTTAGTAAATCATATCTGTCTTACAAAGGACAACCGAAAAATAGATGATATACTCGTATAGTTTCATCATACATACCACACTTGCAGTCAGGATTCTCCACAATACCCATTCTATAAAGGTGACTAGCCACCACGCAGCGGCCCGTCAGCAAACGAAACATTTCAATTTCACATTTCAAACAACTTGTTCATTCTTATTATATTAAACTATGGTTGCAAAGGAATATATTGTTACAATTTACTTTAAAGTAATAAATATATTATATCGATACCCTGTATTTTTTGTTATACATTTTATTATAACTTGGCAGTCTTTCGTTCTTACACAATACCCGTTTAGAGTAACTGTGATGTAAAGCAATACACTTTTTTAAAAATTAAATCCATTATAATTTCGCATTTCTTTATTTGATAAAACCTAAAATATCTATTCTTACAAATTAAGAATATTACATGTTTGATCGACTCTGTGGCGAAGAGCAGTTTATGTGATACTTGCTGCAGTGCTCGAGGAACCCTTGCAAGAGACCTATCTTGCACAGAAGAGGAGTTCATTTGTGGAATGCTTAATGCTGTCCTAAGGCAAAATTCTGGACGGAAATAACGTAGCACTTAATACGATAAGAAGAATTTTAATATTTTTATCATGTTTAATTGTTACCTTGAAACTTAATGAATTTGTTACGTAAGCCTTTAATTTTAACGACGCACTTCAGGCTTTAACTATTCAACGCGTACCAATGAAATCTTGGATGATTGAACCTATTTCTATTGGAGCTTGTTTTTGTTTATCAATATTTCACCATAAACTCGATTTTCAATAAAACGGATATAATAAACATAAATTTTTATAGTTCTGTTTAAAATAATTAAGAATTTAATAATCAATAACTAAATGACGCATCAATAAATAAGGTATTATTCAAGAGGCTAAAGATATGCAGGTGCTATACTGCCTTATGAAGTAAATTCAATTGAAGAGAAATATGAAGTTCTACTTTCATTCTTGATTAATTTGATCAAACTTATAATATGCGCTAATTGTTTATTAACTGATTGTTGTGGTCTTCAAATAATTGTTTTTGTGTGTTAATTGATAGTTGGAGTGTTTTAATCATTGTTTATTTGTATGTTACCTGATTATTGTGGTCGTTAAATACGAGGCGTATCCAGAAAGTAAGTGTACTGAGGCTCTCACGACCGGATGGATTTCATTTTCGACATGTTGGCTACACTTCCGTGTAGCCTGACACTTCCCCTCTGCAACGAGACCGGTTTGAGGTCAGTACGTTGAGAAGTGTCGACGCGACAACATGTTTCATGAAAAATGTCAACCCAATCTCCCGCCAAGTGCGAAATTTTGTAAAAAGGCAAGAGTTTTTGAGGCGCTGCAAACTCCATGGAGATGAATTTCTCCGCTCCATCGTTACTGGAGATGAATCTTGGGTTGCACACTACACGCCTGAAACCAAAAGGCAGTCTCAACAGTGGCGTCACACCTCTTCACCCTCCGCCAAAAAGTTCAAAACCACAATTTCAGCCAAGAAAATCATGGCATCCGTGTTTTGGGACTGTCAAGGCATAATTTTAATTGAATATATGCCTCAAGGGGAGACCATCAACTTTGCAAGATACTGTGAGACCCTAAAAAAATTGCGGAGGGCGATTCAGAACAAGAGGAGAGGCATGCTGACCAAGGAAGTCTGCCTGCTGAATGACAATGCCAGACCACACACGGCCAACGCCACGAAGGAACTGCTCGCCTCGTTTAAATGGGATGTCCTGAACCATTCCGCGCATTCCCCTGATCAAGCACCTTCAAATTACTATCTCTTTACCTCCCTGAAGCTGTACATGGGTGGAAAAAGGTTTTCAATCGACAAGGAGCTAAAGGAGGAGGTGGAGAAGTGGACGGAGGGGTTGGCGGGAAACTACTTCGAGGAAGACATCAAAAAGTTGATACCCCGCTTCACCACCTGCATTGAGAGGAATGGCGACTATGTCGAAAAATAGCTTACATGTGTACTACGGTAACCACGTAATTTTTTTGTTTAAATAAAAAAAATTGTAACCTACAAAAATTCAGTACACTTACTTTGTGGATATACCTCGTAATTGTTTTTTTGTTTGTTAACTGATTGTTAGGATGTTCAAGTCACTACTTATCTGTATGTTGCCTGATAATTGTGGTCTTCAAATAATTGTTTTGTGTGCGTTAATTGATGGTTGGGGTGTTTTAATCATTGTTTTTTTGTTTCTTAACTGATGTTGGGATGTTAAAATCATTGCTTATTTGTATGTTGCCTGATAATGATGGTCTTCAAACCATTGTTTTTTTTATATAAATTTATTATTGGGGTTAAAATAATTGTTTATATGTTTCTAACCTTATTATTGTGGTCTTCAAATCACTGTTTTTGAATGTTAGCTGATTGTTGAAGTGTTCAATCAGTTGACATACAAAAAAACAGTGATTTGAAGACTACAATATTATTTATTGGAATGATTAGATCATTGATTATTTGGATGTTACCTAATTATTGCGGTATTGTTTTTATTATTTTTGTGTTAACTGTTTTTTTTTGTTTAACCTGGCGAGTTTATTGTCATGTGGCAATCTCTTCCAACCAATCAGAAAGATGTTTTTATAAACCCTAAGTGTTAACCAGACTGGATCCTATTTAAAAAAATCTGGGTTCCAGTGGGGATTGAACCCGCAACCTCCGGATCGGCAGACAAGTTTCTTACCACCAAGCCACGGAGGTCGTCATTCTTGAATGTTAACTGATTGTTGGAGTGTTAAAATAATTGTCTATTTGGATGTTACCTTACTGGTGTGGTTTGTGTGTCTCTAATCATTGTTCTTTGTGTGTCAACTGATTCACTAAAACCATGCATCTACCTTATGTTATGTAGCTGCGATGTTAGTGCTATGTAGCTGCGATAAAACATAATATATTATTGATCAAAGAAAGAGAGGCGTTTCAACAAGACAGCAAAAATCTAACATGCATAAGCTGTAAAAAGACAAAAAAAATGTTCATAGCTGAATACGAGTATCATATAACTAGTGAAAGGTTTAGATCACATTTAATTAACCGAAAGTAATCTCCATAAAAAATCGGCAAACCACGATTAGTACGCTAATCCATCGAAACTCTCCGACATAGAAACATTCAATAAATTTTATGACACCTATAAATTATGATCTATCTAGAAACCTAAACACAAATAATATATATTTACAATGAATACTCATACTTTATAAGAGACAGATACAACAAGTACCTACAGTTATCGTTACAATGGGAACACAATATCTCAAAATTACATGGCAACACCAAGCATTCATGACAGTTGCTAAAGATATTTTTAGAAGTTCAGTTTTGCAAAAGCACTTGCTTCATTAGGACGACTTTCGATTAATGGTCATTGATATTAATTATAATTATTAAACAAAATATAGTTGAATGGAAGAAATTATTGCGAATCATTAAATACGCTAGATGTATTTGCATCAAAGTCTTAAATAAATAAATAAGTCAAGACGTCAGCATACTTCTAGAAAGTCGTAAAAAATGGGATTTTTTCATCGTTTTGACCTCCTTCTGTACGTCGAAGAATCTTTTCTTAGGTTTGGTCCATTTCTGTCTCTCCAGAGACCAAAAATCGGATTAAGGGGCAAGAAATTTTATTTGTTTCTTTTGATGTTTGCATATGGGACCAGTTGCGAAACCTTTTTTTTATAAACGATTTTTTTCGGAAAATAATACGACTTAAATAATTTGAGTAAATATAAAAATAAATTTTTATCTTGAAATAATGAAATGATTGAGTGAGAAATAAATACATTATAAATAAACAGCAGGGGGGTACGTTTTTTGAAAATGCTACGGTTGGCAAAACCGTGGTTGGCGAGAATAAGAATTCAAAGAAAATTAAATAATATGGGCATTTTTTTATATTATTAAACAAACAAAGGGTTTTATTTAAAAAAAATGTGAAAATCGTTATTTTTCGAAGATCTTTTCAAATTTCTAAATATATCTGCGAAATACTCGTAGATTCCAAAGTTACATTTTGCTCTTTTTGAAGATCATTTTTTTGCAAATGGTTTACCAATTGAAATGTCATACTCGTATCTATATCCGCAGCAATACTAAGGTCATACACTGACTTTCATTCTTTTCCTCCATGTTCTTCCACATTTTCATTTTTATCTTCTAACTATGATTTGACGATGAGTTCTTGTATCAAAAATTTAAAGAACTACGAAGAGATTTATGAAAAATTGAATGAAACCGCTAGAGAAATTCTGACTACTGCTTCAAAGACCACATTATTGGCAATATTTTATCAAAAACAGAAGGGTGTATAAAGACTCATATGTAAAAAAAAATTGAACCTAATATCAAAGAATGAAACCGTAGGGTTCCAGACCACAGCTATTAAGCAAATTTTACCATAAAGCGAATTATAAACATTTTTTATTTTCCAGAATATGGTATATAAAAGCCAAGAAATTTGTTAACACTGTTATTTATTAGGTGCGTTATTCCTTGGTCTGAAAAATCGACGCATTTGCAAAAAATATAAATAAATGTTCATGTTTATTGCTGATGAAAGATTGAAGCAAGTTGAGGAGCACTGTTATTTAGGTAGTCTTTTCTCAGATGATGGAATAATTAAGAGGGATATCGAACGCCGTGTAGCGATAGGAAACAAAGTCAATGGGATATTAATGTGTATACTCGAGCCGTGCAGTATCAACATCTGCTAAGATGATAACCCACAATAGTATTTTAGTATCAAATTTGATGTATGGGAGTGAAACGTGGACATGGAAAAAGACTAAGAGAAGTCGATTTAATGTTATAGAATTACGTATTTTGAGACGAATACATGGAGCGACAATGTATGAAAGAATACTGAATGACGTGATGAGAGAGGGATGTGAACTTTAGGATGATGAAAAGCGCACTATGAACGGTTTGAGCTTGTAGAATGAATGAATGTCAGACAACCAAATATTTAGTACAAATGTGTGTGGAAGGCGTGGTAGAGATTGATCAAGGAAAGTATGGTTGGATCAAGTAAATTATCTTGTGAAAGAAGGAAACGTAGAAAGTCAAATAAATCGTAGGAGTTGTATGAGGAATATAGATTCAGAAGAGGCGATGGATGTATGTTGAGATAGGAAAGTCCGGTGCTCAGTCATCTCTGCCTACTCCGATAGGGAAATGGTATGTATGTTTGTTTATTTCTAGCCTAAGAATATATTTTGTTCATTGCTTATGTTAAACTAACTTTCGCGGAGGTATCTTTGTAACATGGTGTACTATTATTTTGCTCAAATGTACATCAACAAATTGAGCACGGGATATGACACTGGCACCAAATGACTGTGCAGCGTTGACATGCGCATCACCTGGGTTTAATCAAGTCGTGTCAACACCGTATCAAAAGAGCTATGCAAGCGTTGACAATTTTTATTTTTATTTATTGTACACATGACAAGAAATATATACAATTTGCGAAAAACAATAGGTAATTTAATTTGGACACAATTTTAATGGATCTGGGTTTGTTGCTTTTCATTTGTCGTGTCCCCAATAATAAATATGAATCAGTTTAAGTAAGTTTTTGTCTTTCTTCGTGGAACTTCTCCACTTATATTATATATCAATTTATATTATAGATCGATTTATATTATATATTATAGATCAATTTATATTATATATTATAGATCGATTTATATTATATCGATTGTTAAATTCCACTTATATTATATATTATAGATCGATTGTATTATTCACTTATATTACTCCACTTATATTATATATTGTATTATAGATCAATTGTTAAATTTTTGAAGCTTAACCAGACAAAAGTTTGAATGGTCTAGAATTGTAATTAAAAAAACAGTTTTATTACATTGAATCACATAATTGCATTATGACTTGAATTGATGGCACAAATCACCATAGTTTGGGTGGATTGCCAATAAATAAAAAAACTGTTTTATTACATTGAATCACATAATTGCATTATGACTTGAATTGATGGCACAAATCATCCTAGTTTGGATGGATTGCCAAGAAATAAAAAAAAAGATGTAAAGTTTTAAGGTACTGTAGAAACAAAGCGCCTTAAAACGATGTACGCCTGTATCTAATTTGTTTATTAAATAAATATAAACTTTAACCGATTAAGTTTCGATTGTTTACTGAAAAGAAAATTGCGTGTATATGAAATTTTTCAGCTCCTGAGTTCGCGTGCAAAAGCTTTGATACCCATTAAGCCCTGTTGGTTGCGCCTCTAGCAGGGATGTTTTTATTTATATTTTCATAGAATGAACCCTTTTAATAGGATAAGAATGTGAGAAGGGTGTTAAGTTGTTTTTATAGACATCAAACGTTTTCGAGGATTTATAATGGACGGTCTAGAATAAAAATATTGGGTTAAATATGAAATGTCGGATACAATAATCCTAATATTGATGGAAAGATTAGGGATATAAGATTAAAGTTCTCGAAAAGCTTTTTTTAATAATAAAGAAGAAAAAATAAAACTGTATATTCGTATTTTTTTTTCAAAAAAATCGATTATTTATACGTAGCACGTTAATATTTTTTTTTAACCTCGCGACTTTATTGCCATGTGGCAATCTCTTCCAACCAACCAGAAATATGTTTTTATAGGCCCTAAGTGTTAACCAGACTGGAATCCTATTTTAAAAAAATCTTGGTTCCAGCGGGGATCGAACCCGCAACCTCCGAATCGGCAGACAAGTCTCTTACCACCAGGCCACGGAGGTCGTCTATATTTCTTACCATGAATGATGTAATATGTTGCTTGAAATTAGATAAAATAATTATAAAATGGCTAAATACAAATCTTGGTCTATAGGTACATAGAACTAAGTTCAACTATCCTGTCGTGTAGCTCATGACCATGACTGAGCATCGTGACTCGATGAAAGCCCTTGACGACTCCACTACATCCAACCTTACACTCCACGATTCGAAGAGTGTTTAAGTATAGTATTGTGTCTTACACAACGCATTGAGGCTCTTCCTCTTATGCGTCGTTCTTCCATGCTTCCAGTGAACATAGTCCTCTTCAAACTGTCTTCTTGCCCACGAACAATGTGTCCAAGAAATCAGAAGACTCGTTGTAGACATATTGTCGACAATCTGTCGGCTATTCTTAGTTTTTGTGAATGGAGGCATTAGTATTTAGTACGTTAGTAGTTATTATACAATAATAATAATCTATTTAACTATTTTTTAAACAAATATGTTTTGTTTGTGTGTATTGTAATTTTTCGTGCTCCTTTGTATATGTTTCGTTATATACAATACAAACTGGTGAGCTTTGTTGCTCTTTCAAAAATTACCAGAGAACATGGCCTCTTTGAAAAAATGGGTACCAAAGCGAATGGTAACAGCGACCTCCGATTCGGAAGATAGGTGTCTTGCCATTTACGTCAAGGAGGTTGTCTTAGCCGGCAAATATATGAAGTAACTAACAGTATTCTATTAAAACGCAAAAAACAAATCCAATTAAAAATGTTTATTTTTTTCAGGTCTGTATCGAGTAAATAATATCCAGTTAATTAGAAATTTTCATCTTGTTTTTATGTAAGTATTTTTTTATACATCAATTATTTATTTGTTTTGGTGATTATTTGACGATTGTGTTCTACTATACATATAGATGTTTCGATTTCAAGTCAAGATATGCAAAAACCTTTTTTTGTAAAAGGTAAAATATTTTGAATTGAATTGTAAATAATGTGATTTTATGGAAAAATGTGACATCTTTCAACAATTTTGACAACAATCATTTAAAGAATACTTTAAAAAAGTACGACTTTTCTTATGCTGCATTTTCGAACAATGGAATATATTTCCTTGTCCAAATGTTGACGAAACAGAAATAAACTTCAACACTTTTTTTTTGTTGAGAGTGTAAAATCGTACGAGTGGCTTCAGCTCTACTGGAACGCGTAAATGGGTTAAGAGCGGCTTAACTAAGGGATGTTTTGAGACGAAGAGCGAAGAGCTAAAATACGACGATTGAGTCAAGTGTAATGGCCATTTTGAGAGGTGGACTGAGATTCAATGGACCTTAAAACGAGATTCGATTATTTTTCAGAACATTGCACGGGACATAGATGATTTATGGAAAGAAATATTTTCTAAAATAATATCAACGAATTACGGATAGACACGACATAGAGAAAACTGTAAATCTATTAATTGTTTAGACAACCTATATTTTCAGAATTTATTATTAATTGTTATAAATGTCGCTATGGACGATTGTATTATATTACATTTTCGTTGTATATACTGCAACTTTGCAAGCTTATTGCCATGTGATGATCTATTTCCAGAAAGATCTTAAAGATACTTTAAGTGAAAAATCATTAAAATCATTTAAAAATCATTCGAGTGTTTTATTAATTATTGACTTGAATCAAGCAAACCTAACTCATTAGTCAGATATCTTTTGAAGTATTGGAAAGCTAAAGGAATCGAATTCGCCAAGTGTTTTCCAATTGCAATAAGGGTTATTTCTTTATTTCGAAACAAGTTAAGAAATTAAATTACGAAATTATAGCCATAAGGCAAACGGTTCTAATCATCTAGACAAGGATTAAATAACATTAAAACAGTTTAATAAAATATTTGTTAATATCATCAAATACTGGGAAAGAAGAACGAGGATGAGAAAGCAAACGATTATATGTATTATAGAGAAACACATTTCGTCGTTGAAAGGAAATGTTATATTTTTTCAAGCCACTCAGGGTGAGATTAATCTAACGGCAGCTGGTTATAGAAGCTTGGAGCGTATTTTGTATGTTTAAGGTACTAAAAAACTAAATGTTATTTATTTCTATGTGGACCTCGTACATAATTCTTGACAGTGATGAATTTAAATAAATAATAATTGTATTCATAATAAACTGTTTGATGAATGAAAGTTTGATACAAGATATATTTCGTGTCTACTCACACTTTCAACAAGCTTGAAAAACATTCACCTCATTTTGTGTTTCACCTGAACCAAGAGAGAACCGATTTTTCACTTGTTTAACGTAAATTGGGTAAATATTCCACAAAATGATGTGACATGTTTATTCATTAAAAATAACAAGATAAAGGCGGTTTGTATTCCTGTACAATTTTAATTCTGTGTTTTTTTACTACATACAGTAACTGTTAATATACATCTTTACTTTTGATAAAAGTAAATGAATGTGTGGCGTATAAATATCGAATGGGAATGAATATAGATTGCTGTATGCTAATGCAATTTATTTGTTTATTTTACATTTGATATGGGCTTAACCTAGGTTAATCAAATAATAAGAAATTAAAATTGAATTATTACATGTCAAATATAGCATAATGACAACAGAAACAATGTTACCATGTTTCTATGAGATGTGACTTAGTTATATCTAAGTTTGTTGAGGAGTTTAATCCTCAACTTATCCTCCGAGATGTGGAAGATATCGATATCAAAAAGTTCATTCAACAAATTCATCCCGTGTGCAGGTGATGTTTTTAATAGCTCAGTTTGTAAATATGGCACCAAAAACAATATTATAAGTAATTGTTTAGAGCATCAAACAAAAGTTTGTAAAGTAAGCTATTTTTCCGTTAGCAATTTGTATAAGTACAATATAATTAGGTATTTAGATCTCTTCTCACGTTTAAAAAGTAAATTCCAAGGTTGTTGTTTAAAAAATGTGGAATAGAACCTTCGGTAAAATCCACTCTCTTACAATAAAGGTGTCGCAGAATTTTTTTGCTCGCTCAACTGTCAGGGAGTTTTGGATTCCTCTCGGATTCCAAATGATTGAGCCGCACTTTAACCTACTGCGAACTTGTGAATTATAAAAGAGTACTGCTGAGTTCCAGCTCTTAAAACAGTCATGAGCTTTTATTTAGAAATGTTTAAGGCCAGATTATTGGTCTCACTACACTTCCAGATACCCAATTGATCTGGAGTTCCATGCAATCGTGGATGGAATCAATCAGTTTAAATAGTTTCAAGTCATTGGCAAACAGTGAGTACTTGGGATGCCTAATAACTCGACCAATATCGTCAATGACAGTTAAAAACAATGTAGGACCGCGATTTGAAACTTGTGGAACACCTCATTGTGTTGCAAAAGGTTCGAATTAGAATATACGAGTACTTAAAGAAACCAACTGGTACCTGATAAACAAATTATTTGTAAATTTTGTGAAAGATAATTTGAAACACTGAGTTAATCCATTTTTATTAGTACAATTCGATGATTTACTCTATCAAATGTTGTTGCAAAGCCAATAAACCTGAGAGTCAGCATCTATGAGTAGCATACTAGAAACCACGTCAGTAAATACCATTGAGTCGGACTCAGTTGATTTGCCACGTCGAAAGTCGTATTGCGCATCAATAATATGGTAATCTATTTGTGATCTCAATACACGATCCACAAATGCGTCAAGTAGTTTGGCTTCTGAAGAGAGTATACCGATGGGTCTGTAGTTTGTAATATATTTTTAGGTCAAAATTGGGTATGACTCGAGTGATTCACCATTCATTCGGAAAAATATCAACTTGAAAGATTGAGTTGAAAATTTAGATGAAAGGTGTTCATAAAATCTTACCACACGATTTTATCAAGAATGTGATTATTCCATCCGGTATAACCGCATTGGTGTTATTCGTGGTAATTAGAGTTTTATCACCGTGAAATCATTTTTATATACAATATCAAAAGAGTTAGTAAGTGATTTCACAAACAAAACTATCTGACTCCTCTCTATAGACATAATAGAAATAATGAGCAAAAGCAGATGGAATTACCGAGCCATTATATTGATTTTCATCCAACTGAATCATATTTAAAAACCCGAAATCATTACGAAGGGTTTTAATGTAGCTTCAAAGCAATTTTGAATCTCTCACGTTATTTGATTCGAGCTCATGTACGAGTATGTCAGTACATGCCAACCCAACATCATGTTTTAGTTGAGTTCTACAACATTTAAATAAACCATAATATGATTTGTAATTTGTTTTTATCAAACACTGTTTGTTCCACCTTTTATAACGGTATAACCCTACCGGTTTCAAGGCTTTCCCCTCATCATCAGGGGAGTACAGATAAGATGGAGCACAAGGAATCAGGGGAGCACAAACATGATGAGGTGAAAGTCTTGAAACAGGTAGGGTTATACCGTTATAAAAAGAGGAATAAACAGTGTTTGATAAAAACAAATTACAATGTCTTCAAACCTACACCATGTTAATTAATGCCTTAACTATAAATAATGTATGTTTTATATGTTTTTGTACACAGTTTTGTAAATTTTCATATTTTTTATGATATGCTAATACAGTTTATGATAACAAGTTTATGATATGCTAATACAGTTCATAATTTATAAGCACATAAAAATCGAACCTCATTGTCTTACTTGATAACATTTATTTATAATAACACTGTTTTAACACACTTTGTACAATTTTAACACTCGAACTAACCTCTGCTCTTTTAGGGTTTAAATTTTATCTTTAAACCCCCACACTGTTATCTATCTACTTTAAACCTCCACAATGTTATCTATCTACTTTAAACCTCCACAATGTTATCTATCTACTTTAAACCTCCACAATGTTATCTATCTACTTTAAACCTCCACAATGTTATCTATCTACTTTAAACCTCCACAATGTTATCTATCTACTTTAAACCTCCACAATGTTATCTATCTACTTTAAACCTCTACAATGTTATTGCCTTAATTATAAATAATACTGGTTGCCACGAATTTTCCATTTTATCTGATAAGAAGTCATAAGTTTAACATCTTCGACAATATCGCGATTAAACCATTTCGGACATCACCATCTTCGTGGAGGAGGTTTCATAATAGTGTTAGTAGCGAATAATGAAGAAAAATTACAGAGTTTGATAGCTAACATAAATTGTATGATGGATATAGAGAGAAAAGTCTGAGAATGAATTATGCGAAATCCAAAATCATAGTGATAGAAAAGTGGGAAAGTAATATGATATATGGGGGAACAATGAAATAATACTCGTATGATATATGGGGGAACAATGAAAGAATATGATATATGGGGGGACAATGAAATAGTATGATATATGGGGAAACAATGAAATAATATGATGTATGGGGGAACAATGAAAGAATATGATATATGGGGGATTAATGAAATAATATAATATGTGGGGGAACAATGAGAGAATATGATAACATATATGGGGGAACAATGAAGGAATATGATATATGGGGGAACAATGAAATAATATGATATATGGGAGAACAATGAAAGAATATGATATATGGGGGAACAATGAAATAATCCTCGTATGATATATGGGGGAACAATGAAAGAATATGATATATGGGGGAACAATGAAATAATATGATATATGGGGGAACAATGAAATAATACTCGTACGATATATGGGGGAGCACTGAAAGAATATGATATAGGGAGGAACAATGAAATAATATGATATATGGGGAAACAATGAAATAATATGATGTATGGGGGAACAATGAAAGAATATGATATTGTATATGGGGGATTAATGAAAGAATATAATATGTGGGGGAACAATGAAAAAATATGATAACATATATGGGGGAACAATGAAGGAATATGATATATTGGGGGAACAATTAGATAATATGATATATGGGAGAACAATGAAAGAATATGATATATGGGGGAACAATGAAAGAATATGGTATATGGGGGAACAATGAAAGATAGGAGTAAGTTGAGCAATTCCGCTATTTGTGTAGTATTTTGTTAGATGAAGGAATAGTTACGAGACGAAGGCAGTTTTGCCAGTTTTATTAAATTAGTCTTTCTATGTATGAAATCATTTTCAGGAATTTAAAATAATTAATACAGAATCTCATATATTATAGAGCTAATGCTATTTAGTTACCTTGCATCCTAAGGATGCATTTCGTGGGGGGATAATATGAAAAGAAACTACAAAGAAATCGTATGAATTCACTAAATGAATAGATTCATTAAAATATTCTATACATGTAATAAAACACATCAAAACTAGATAACACATCCAGTGTGAGGAAAATAAAACAGAATAACATGAGATTTTTTTCGCAGGAGCGCTCGATTTCTATTTCGAACTGAATTTAAGCGATTTTTCATTTAGGGGTAGAATGAGTGCTTGTGATACAGCTGGCTTGTTTAATGAGCTGAGCCACACTGTATTTATCTCTTTTGAAGGGGATAAAATCTGTTACGTTGAAAAGAGATAGAAAGCGGTTGTTATACAGCTTTGAAATGGCGGATTTATGAAACTTTTCGATTGATGCTCCTATCAACGTATTGGCGGGATAATTAAAAAAAGCGAAATTCGAAAGACTTTGGTGGTATTTTCATCCACGGAAAACCCAATATATTTGTATTTGTGGGAATGCATTTGATTGAGCTAAAAATGATTAAATGTTTGAATAAAGCTTAACGGGTTTTGAGCTCTTTGGAAGAGTAAAATATCGCAATTTTACTGCCTCATAATGAACTAAAAACATACAAATAAACCTTTTTGATTTTGAAACTGACATTTAAAAGATTAATATTATAAAGAAAAAATAAATAAATTTTATTACGGAATTAAAAAAAAAATTAAGTAGATAAAAATGTATTTCTTGTAAAACACATTTTGCCTTGAGAGTTGTGTACGGTTTATTATGAAATAAAATTATATAAAAAGTTCTTATCGCACAATATTATACTATCTTCTCTGCTTATGTATGTGTCTTCATATCATAAGGATTGAAACATTTAAATCATATAATTTAGGCAGTCGATCGGAGCGTGGTTGTTATTGCGACAGGAGTTTGAGTACTTGGTCTTGCAAGAGGAATGACTTATGGAAAAGGTTTGTGTGAGCTCTTGAGTGTGGTGTTTTTTTGTTGTTTTGTATTTACATTTTTATATATATTTTTTATGATTATGTGCGGTATATTGTGGGATGAATGTTTTGGTCTGTCTGGAGTGATGAAGAGTGAGAAGTTTGATTTCACGTGATGTATACATATGTCATTGAGTGTCACTGTTTGTCAGGTTGATGAAAATGTGCAACGGGGTTGTATATAATAAAAAATCGGAAAGAAGTATCGATTTATTTTTTCATGCTATATATCCTCAGTAAGATTCAGGCAGAAGCCTAGTTTACTGGGGACACGACAAATGAAAGGCAACAAACCTAGATCCATTAAAATTGTGTGTCCAAATTAAATTACCTGTTGTTTTTTTCGCAAATTATGTATATTTCTTGTCATGTATAAAATAAGTAAAGTAAATACATATTTTTTTAAAGCTAATCATATCAGTCTCTGACGATTCTCAAACAGTTAACAGTTGATTTAACAAAAATAGTTGAAGTGAAACGTTGCATTGTCTTACATTTTCTTTATATACAGAAAAGCCTAACGGGTTTATGACGAGTGTCAATCAATATCTTCAACAATCAAAAATATGTTAAGATATCTTAAGTGAAAACCAGAGTGAAACTTTTTTTTAAAACAATGTTGCTCCGAGTCGGACGACAGGTGTTTTAAGACTACTCGTAGACCTCGGAAGTCGTCACATTCACGTTGTTATATCGTTGGCCTAACTATAAAAACACGTAACTCCATACGAGTAACTTTACAGGAGAGAGAAAAAAACGTCACAGTTTGTCCTATGTAAACTTAAATATTGTTTTTGAAATATGCCTGAATTATAAAGACATTGTTTTTTTATCAATCAGATATATTTATAAAACAATGTTTAAGTTTACATAACATAGGACAAACTGTGACGTTTTTTCTCTCTGCCGGTCAAGTTTCTCATATGGAGTTATGTGTTCTTATAGTTAGGCCAACGATATGTCGATCCCGTGTTTTAATGTGAAAAACTAGAGTTGTGTTGTGTTGTGTCCCGGTCCCGTGTTTTCACGTGACTGATATCTTTTCCAAAAAAAATACGTATTTAACCATTAAACGATTGTCTCTTGATATCTAACGTATACAATATCTTAGATAATGAAAATATGAATGAGTTAATTTATAATCAATATTTGAATGGTTGAATCAAAATAGGCACTAAGTACCAAAAAAAAAACAAAAAAACTAAGTATGCAGTTTCATTATATATGACATTTAGAATGAAACTGCATACTTAGTTTTTTTTTGTTTTTTTTTTGGTACTTAGTGCCTATTTTAATTCTACCATTCATTTAGACGTCGTGCCATCTGTTTGCAGAGACATGTCAGATTTTTGAAGATTTTGACATGTGAATCAGGAGATCAACTGCAGTCTCCGGGTCCAAATAGAATAAAGAATTTTCAGTATCCTCCATATAGGTTGTCCAAGAATATGAGATAAGTGAGACCCGGTACATGTGTAAGGGAGATTGATGTAACTCTCCACAAAAAATAATGTTGGCAGTATTATTTATTTCTTTATTTAACACTTTTATTGCAAATAAAATCTGGCGGGCTTACTGCCAGGCGGCAATCTCTTCCAAACAACCAGATGAAAGTAAATGAAGCAAGTTACGTGGTCGCATAAATCATTCAAATGACTATCCATTCCCACGAAATCCATAAACACATACGTGAGCATGTGCCCACGAACCCCACAAAGACGGACAATCACCCGAACATTCGTTTTCATATAAAGTGAGATATCATCAATCAAAAAGAAAGGCAGGGATGGTGGAGATAAAAGGAAAAGAAAAATCAGGAATGAAACACGTTATTTTACTGACTAGAAATTAAGAGTTTTTTCAGTCGCTTCTTAAAGCATGCCAAGGGCGGAGCGAGTCTTATATCGGTTTGTAACTGATTCCAGAGTCTCACTGCATGGACAGTTAAGGACGACGTAAAGAAAGAGGAGCGTTGAACCGGAAAGGCCAATAAACAATCTCTGTTTGAGCGTAGCGCTAATCTATGATTGGAAAGACGCTGAAAATTTTTGGAGGGATAAACAAAATTATTAAAGTATTTTAAACAAATACATAACTTTTTAATATATTATTCCTAATATTTATTCAGAAATAGCAATTTTAGAAAAACCCTTCGTAAGAAATAGAATGACTCGAAAACAATCCGGACACTGAGAAAGGTTGGCATTGCTTTGATCGGATCTTAAAGTATTAATTAACATTTGAATCAATCATTCACTCAAACGTGTAAGTGAAGATGCCCGTAAACTACTTACGTTTTGCTCTCCCACTGTCAAAGACAGAGAGATAACAAATAACGCATAACCAAATAACACAATTTTCCCCCCAATCCTTAGTAATGTAAATAAAAAATGCAATAGAAAAATACACCGCAATTGTGTGCATAGATTGATTCAATTTTGAGTAAATTCGTTAAAACCTCAATAATGGTTCAACTCACAAATAACACAGTTTTCCCAGCAATAAGTACTAAAAAATAAATTGAATCAACAATTTCCCATTTGATCACAAAGCTTTCAGCAGCAGAGGAAAATTTCAATATTGTTTAAATCCTATGTTTGTTTTACATCCACAAGCTAAATTGTGGTCGATTTAAAATTTAGTGAAATTATTTATTCGATCTTTTTTATCGGAGCTGAAACCTACATATTTATATATGTAAATAATATGACTATTTATTTGTTGCGGTGCCAACAAGATGTCCCGAGGACACTTATGTTATCCCATCTAGAGTTTGTCGTCGTGATTTGCCACTCGCCGCACTTCCAACTTTCTTCGTCTGGTGGTGAAGAAGGTTGTCTTAATCTTACTTTGTTTCAAAATTTAACTCCATGAAATACCATAACCATAATACAACTCGGTAATGTGTGGTAAAACAATGCATGACACAATAAGAAATGAGGACATAAGTATATAATACTGATTTAAAGATGGTTCAGTGGTTAAGACAAATAAAAAAAACATTGAGATAGTTCGGCTACGTAGAAAGAACAACAAGTATGAAATATTTATAAAAATACTCTGAAGTAAAAAAGAAGATATGAAATATTTGAGAAGTAAAAAATCGTTCCAAGACCAAATTAATAAAATGTACGTAAAAATGTATATATTTTAAACCTGTGACCTCCGAGTTGAAAGACACATGTCTTACCAACACCATTAATATCGTATATTTGTGTTGTTTAGGAAAACAATGTCATATAAAAAGGCTGGTTTGAGACAAACATATTAAATTTAAGTGTAACCTCATAATTTTTCAATACATATGCACATTTAAAAATATTACGATTTTTAGAAAGTTATTAAGACACGAACAATAAACCGTAAATGACGAAAGTAAGTAAAAACTTTAACATTTGTATATAACTGTTTAACAGTGAAGGCATTTCTTCTTAATAAATACGTGATTTGCTACTGTTATTTTATATTTTATAATCATATCAATACATGACAGCTGTCCAATAATATTGGCAAAATAAAAATGCTCTGAAATCATATTTTGAACATAGATTTCCTTGCATTACTAATTATACTAATACAAATAAGTATCATACCAATATGGATTTCATTGCATTACTAATTTTATTAATACAAATAAGTACCATACCAATATGGATTTCCTTGCATTACTAATTATACTTATACAAATAAGTACCATACGAATATAGATTTCATTGCATTACTAATTATACTAATGCAAATAAATACCATACCAATGTAGATTTCATTGCATTACTAATTATACTAATACAAATAAGTACCATACGAATATAGATTTCATTGCATTACTAATTATACTAATACAAATAAGTACCATACCAATATAGATTTCCTTGCATTACTAATTGTATTGTACTAATACAAATAAGTACCAAACCAATATAGATATCATTGCATTACTAATTATACTAATACAAATAAGTATCTACCATTATAGATTTCCTTGCATCACTAATTATACTGATATAAATAAGTACGTACCAATATAGATTTCCTTGCATTACTAATTATACTAATACAAATAAGTACCATACCAATATAGATTTCCTTGCATTACTAATTGTGTTGTACTAATACAAATAAGTACCAAACCAATATAGATATCATTGCATTACTAATTATACTAATACAAATAAGTATCTACCATTATAGATTTCCTTGCATCACTAATTATACTGATACAAATAAGTACCATACCAATATAGATTTCCTTGCATTACTAATTATACTAATACAAATAAGTATCTACCAATATAGATTTCCTTGCATCACTAATTATACTGATACAAATAAGTACCATACCAATATAGATTTCCTTGCATTACTAATTGTATTGTACTAATACAAATAAGTACCATACAAATATAGATTTCCTTGCTTTACTAATTGTATTGTACTAATACAAATAAGTACCAAACCAATATAGATATCATTGCATTACTAATTATACTAATACAAATAAGTATCTACCATTATAGATTTCCTTGCATCACTAATTATACTGATACAAATAAGTACCATACCAATATAGATTTCCTTGCATTACTAATTATACTGATACAAATAAGTACCACACCAATATAGATTTCCTTGCATTACTAATTGTATTGTACTAATACAAATAAGTACCAAACCAATATAGATATCATTGCATTACTAATTATACTAATACAAATAAGTATCTACCATTATAGATTTCCTTGCATCACTAATTATACTGATACAAATAAGTACCATACCAATATAGATTTCCTTGCATTACTAATTATACTAATACAAATAAGTATCTACCAATATAGATTTCCTTGCATCACTAATTATACTGATACAAATAAGTACCATACCAATATAGATTTCCTTGCATTACTAATTGTATTGTACTAATACAAATAAGTACCATACAAATATAGATTTCCTTGCATTACTAATTGTATTGTACTAATACAAATAAGTACCAAACCAATATAGATATCATTGCATTACTAATTATACTAATACAAATAAGTATCTACCATTATAGATTTCCTTGCATCACTAATTATACTGATACAAATAAGTACCATACCAATATAGATTTCCTTGCATTACTAATTATACTGATACAAATAAGTACCATACCAATATAGATTTCCTTGCATTACTAATTGTATTGTACTAATACAAATAAGTACCAAACCAATATAGATATCATTGCATTACTAATTATACTAATACAAATAAGTATCTACCATTATAGATTTCCTTGCATCACTAATTATACTAATACAAATAAGCACCAAACCAATATATAATAGATTTCCTTGCATTACTAAGTATACTAATACAAATAAGGAGCATACTAATATAGATTTCCTTGCATTACTGATTATACTAATACAAATATCATAAGTACCCCACCAATATCGATTTCTTTGCATTACTAATTATACTAATACAAACATACACCACACCAATAATGAAAAAAAAATCATTATTGCAAACATGTATTAGAACATCTTTATTTTTCCAGTATGACAGCTGTAACTTTTAATTTTTTTTTCGATTGTTTTTGTTTCTAATTGACATAAAAAACTGCGATAATGATTTATAATGGTATTCTAACAAATAACTGGACGTTTTAATATTTGTAAATTTTTTATATATGGTTTAAAAATTCAAACACGGACAAAAAATGTTTTAAAAGTTTCTTCTTCTTCTTCTTCATGTGTCCTGTCGGGTCCCCCCGACGTTGACGATCACTTGGGAGAAACCCTGTCTGTCCTGGGCAGCACGGAACAGCTCCTCCACACCTCTCATCCCGGTCCATTCTCTAATGTTCCGAAGCCAGGAGTGCTGCCTTCTTCCAACTCCTCTACGACCCTCAATCTTCCCCTTTATGACAAGTTGTAGGATTGCATACTTTTCACCTCTCATTATGTGGCCAAAATATGAAGTCTTACGGAGCTTGATTGTTGTGAACAATTCTCTCTGTGTATTTGCTCTACGCAATACTTCAGCGTTGCTAATCATGTCAGTCCAGGATATTCTTAGCATCCTTCGGTGGATCCACATTTCAAAAGCCTCCAAGCGGTTAATGATATTAACTTTGAGGGTCCATGCCTCGACACCATAAAGCAAAACTGACCACACATAACACTTGATCATTCTTTGTCTGAGCTTCAAATTTATATTATCGTTGCAGAGAAGATTTTTCATTTTATTAAAAGCTGCACGAGCTGCTTCTATTCTACATTTAATTTCTATATCGGGGTCCAGATTCTCAGTGATGATGCTGCCCAAGTACTTAAACTGCTTTACCCTTTCAATATTGACACCACCCAGCCGAAGATTTGCATCTGGATGACTTTCTCGACTGAAAATCATCAGCTTAGTTTTGTTGACATTAATGTTCAAACCATAATGTTCACCGGTGGAACTGATCCTATCCAAAAGCTGTTGAAGGTCTTCTATACTATCTGCCAGTAGAACCGTGTCATCAGCATATCTAATGTTATTGATGACTACACCGTTGACCTTGACGCCGATATCTATATCAGTCAGCGCCTGCTTGAAGACAAAGTCAGAGTACATGTTGAACAAAGTAGGTGAGAGTACACATCCTTGTCTAACTCCACGTTGAATGGGAATACTTTGTGAAGTGGTCCCATTTTCAAGTCTGATAACAGCGTTTTGGTCCCGGTACAGATTTTTAATCACTCTCACATCCTTATCATCTACATTACATCTTTGAAGCAATTTTATCAACTCTGTGTGTTTGACTCTGTCAAATGCTTTTTCATAATCAATAAAGCAACTATAAACATTTTTTCTTTGATCATGGCATTTCTGGAGTAAAACATTTATTGCAGTCAACGCTTCGCGGGTACCAAAGCCATTTCTGAACCCAAACTGGGTATCATCCAGGTCTTGCTCGCATTTCAGTCTTATTCTTGTATGTATAATCTTCAGAAATAGTTTAAGTATATGACTCATAAGGCTTATAAGACGATAGTCATTACATTTTCTTGGGTTTGGTTTTTTGGGTATAGTAATAAATAATGATGTTAACCAATCTTGGGGGATAATCCCTGTGTCATATATATTGTTAAATAGTTTGAGTAAGCAGTCAACATTATTTTCATTAATCAGCTTGATAACCTCCATGGAGATTTCGTCAGGTCCACCTGCCTTTCTGGTCTTTGAATTTTTAATAGCATGTAATAATTCCGATTTTAATATAGTAGGACCTTGATCACACTGTGGCATTTCAATGTCAATGCGAGAGTCTTTAAAGAGATTCTGAATATAATCTTCCCACTTCTTTTGAATGATTGAATCATCCAAAATTAGATTGTTTGAGTCATCTGTAAGGCATGATGGTCTCGGTTTACTATTTAGACCGGACAGTTCTTTTAGTTTCCTATGCAGATTAAATGCATCATGCATCTGGTCATACTGTTCTAACTCTTCGCATTGTTTTTTTATCCACTCTTCCTTGGCATTCCTGATCTCACGTTTTATAATCCTTTGGAGGTTCCTGTATTCATCACTATTGCGATTCTTGGTACTAACTACCCTACGCTGTTCCATTAAGTTTAATATGTGGTCTGTCATCCATTGCTTCTTACGAGTCAGTTTTTCAGATTTCAAATGCTTCTTACTTATATCCTGTATTGTGTTTTTAAAAATTTTCCATTGTTCTTCAACTGTACCACTGTTGACATTGTTAAGTTGTTGTAATTTATAATTCAGCTCGGATGACATTGTATCCTTGGTAAGTGGATCTTTCAGTTTCTCTGTGTTCAGTCCCGTTCTTTTGGTTTTCCTTGCAAGTACCTTTAACTTCAATCTGATGTCAATAACAAGTGGATTGTGATCCGATCCTATATCAGCACCAGGGTATGTTGTGGCACGTTTAATACTATTTCTGAAACGTTCTCCAATCAATGCATAGTCTATTTGGTTTCTGATAGGGTTGGGGATAGTTGGATTGTCCTGTGGGGATCTCCATGTGTAAAGTCTACGTTTAGGAAGTTTGTACCATGTGTTGACAACAACCATATTGTGTTCTTCACAGAACTCAAACATTCTGTCGCCTCTTTTATTGGAATCTCCTAGACCATAATCTCCAACTAAATGCGAACGGCGACCTTGTCCTATTTTCGCATTAAAGTCTCCAATTATAATATTGATGTCATCACTCTTGGCTGATTTCAGAACTTGTGCAATGCTTTCATAAAGTCTCTCAACTTCATCATCATATTTAGAGTCAGCTGTTGGTGCGTATACTTGTATGATATTTACATTGAAAGGTCTTGCTTCTAATTGTAGGATAATGATTCTATCCGATACAGGTATAAACTTTTTAACAAATCTAATACAGTCCATTGATACAAATATGCCAACCCCATTCCGGTGGTTTTTGTCAGATATATCACTTCCTGAATAATATAGGTTACCCTTGTTGTGCTGATGTACACCTGCTCCAGTCCATCTGAGTTCGCTAATACCAAGGATATTAATCTTCATTCTGTTCATCTCCTGTGCAACATTGTCTTAACAAAATTAATTTCTATCGAGTTGATTTTCATGAAAAATATTTCACGAATTCGTACTAGGATTATGCAGATGAAAATATTTAACATGTATGACTGATAAAGTTGAAAATGCAATTAATTTTGTATAATTTTCAAATAAAAATTATAATTTTTCCAAAAATGAACGTTATTTTATATTTGAAACGTATCCGTACCATATTTTGATGTAAAATTTCTACTCTTATCGTATTTATGATTCTGTGTCGGGCGGTTGTAATTTTGGAAAGAACATTTTCGATCAATATCTCTGTAAAAGGTTATGAGAATATTTTTAAAATATATCAAATCTTTGAAATTTATTAAAAAATAAAAATATTCCAAAAAGTACAGCTAATAAATTATCATATAAGCTTGAAATATCCAAAACAATCTTTGATTTTATCGTTTTCGGCCATTTCATTGATACACCACTGACCATACCATGTTTTTTATAGTGTCCTGTACGTAAGATTTGGATGACCACTGTATGATCTTAACGCAAATCTCCCGTCCGTTCAACATCTATATAAATAAATATAGGTTTATTGATAGCACAATGGGATGTACATATATACTCGTATATATCATACATACACATGTGTCCTGAAATTAAATATATATTTCACCATGAAAATAATTTAATATTGAAGCTATCAAAATATCTGGGTTCATCTTGTAACACCCCAATAGTCGAGATACATTTCCACCAGTATAGGGCGAGCCCTGCCGCGAGGATATCAGATGTTTTTCAGCACACACCCTTGTACACGTAAATTAAAAAAGTAACAAAAAAAGTATCGACAGTCAATTCAGTTAATACAATAATAAGTTAAACGATTAAAAAAATAGCATGCAAAATATAATATACTCGTAACATATATATTCCGCAATCAAACATATATTCTAAGGCAATGTAAAAAACATTAAAAGAGAAGGCACCAAAAGGTTCGGGCTCCTTCTCCCAGCCGAGACAGACCCCACCATTAGGAGGACGAGCTCGGTTGCAACTACATCAGATATTTCTCAGTCCACACTCCTGAATACATAAACTATCCTGTCTCACCTACTCGCACTGAATTCTTCAAAAATTGCAGTGAAATTTCTGATTTTAATGTCCAAAACTCCTTAAAAAATAAGAACTAAAGTAGTGGACTAATATTTCTACACTCTTTCTTTCCTCCATATTGTCACACCAATCTTCCTCTTTTTAGGACAGAATGCATAATTGTTATAAAATAATAACTGCTACACGTAGGCCCTTCCAGGTCTCATCCAAATACTCCTAGTCTATTAATTGCTGTTTGCTGCCAAGTTGCTTGTATACCTTTCATTTTTGGTATGTCATCTGTGCAGCATGTTACAAAAACCTTAATTTAGACATCATCAATAGTAATCCGCCTTCCAGATCAAACACCATATTTGAACGTCCTATCACTATAACGGATTGTTTTCAAACATATTTGACAAACACGATCGATTACTGGATCATAGCTATACACTGTACAGTACCCGGCGGTAAGTAATACACATCAGGCTTAAGAAAGAGACTGTCGGCCATAATCGGCTAACTTCGGCGTTGTAGAGCGTCTTTCTTAAGCCCGATATGTATTACTTACCGGCGGGTACTGCACATATTTATTTTTGGTTTGTCACACTTTTTTCTATTCAGGAAGTAAAAATATCGAGAACTGCAAAAAAACAACTTATTTTGTTCCATCTCAAAAATGACTTATTTAATAAATGCGCTCAACCATTAGATTTTCAGCGCGGCTAGAATTAAGTTAGCCTTGAAAATTTTGTTCTAACGACATCTATCTGAGAAATACGTAACTACTTTCTGGACACCGATTACAATAAATGAAATTTAGCTAATTGTGTGCAATATTAGATCATGACTTAACTTTTCTCTGCAATAATAATTAAGTGCAGCTAATAATGATCCAACGAGTGAGATTCAAATGGTTATGCAAATCCGTTCTCACTGTCCCAACAACAATGCAGACCACCAAGTATTACAAGTATAAATGTCAAAATTTCATCCTAACGACATCTATCCGAGAAATACGTAACTACTCGTACTTTCCAGACAACGTATTACTATAAATTTAGCTGCACGCAATATTGGATCATGACTTAACTTTCCTCTACAATAATAATTAATTGTAGCTAATAATGATCCAACGAGTTAGATCCAAATGGTTATGCAAATGCGTTCTTATTGTCCCAACAATGATGCAGAACACCAACAAGCATTACGGATACTTTAATATCAACATTTATCCTAACGACATCTATCCGAGAAATACGTTACTACTCATGCTTTCCAGACAACGTATTACTATAAATCAAATTTAGCTGCACGCAATATTAGATCATGGCTTAACTTTCCTCTGCAACAATAATTAATTGTAACTAATAATGATCCAACGAGTTAGATCCAAATGGTTATGCAAATGCGTTCATATTGTCCCAACAATGATGCAAAACACCAACAAGCATTACGGATACTTTAATATCAACATTTACTCTAACGACATCTATCCGACAAATACGTAACTACTCATACTTTCCAGACAACGTATTACTAAAAATCAAATTTAGCTGCACGCAATATTGGATCATGACTTAAGTTTCCTCTGCAATAATTAATTAATTGCAGCTAATAATGATTCAATGAGTGAGTATTCTGTTATCGTAAACCAAATGGTTATACAAATGTATTTCCAACTATGATGCAGAACACCAACAAGCATTACGGATACTTTAATATCAAAAATTACCCTGTGGTTGTCGTGAGTTACATTGATTGGGTTGGTTACCTCATTTTGTAGGCAAGCTACCATATCTACATATGACTAACATACTATATATATACACTAGGGCTTCAGTGCAAATCAGTTCAAGTCTAAGTAGTTTTGAAAAAACAGAAAAGTAAAAGTAAAACGGATAGTTTATCATTTTACTAAACAAGAATGTAATTACTTTGTTAATCTGCAAATTATACTACTCGTATATCACCACGACACGTATTTTTTACTTATGCTTTTTTTCTTTTTTCTTTCACAATTCTTCTGCATTCCCCTACCATTATTTCAAAAAGGGAATTAAAGTGTCTACGTGTGCAGAATAATATTTTTCCTAAATATAGTATTTAAAGTTTGAAACTTCATAAAATTTAAATGCAACAAGTAAAAATGTTTACTTGATCTGTTTTGCAACCAAGCTCCCATTTTGAAACATCCGTTGACATAATTTTCTTAATGTTATCGTGTGGTATTCTACCGCATACACGGGAAATTTGTATTCTTTTTACTATTCGAGGTATTTCCCTTTTCCTATTCTAAGTTAGCTTCCAGCGTATTTGAAATATATTAATTTTAACTACTGTTTGAAATAAAACGGTTCACAACATAAAAAAATATACCATACGGTAAATCAGGCAATGTCTGTGGATCTTCCTCGACAGCCGTCCAGAGAAGACCAAAGAACTCCTGGATGACTCAATGCTCCAAAATCCTGCAGAGAAACGGCCTAGATGAAAGCGACACCCAGAACCGATGAATATACAACCTGAGAACGAGAAGAGCCGACCCCAACAGCCTACCTAGGCAATGTGTTGGGACAGTGCCAGGAAGAAAGTTCACAACATATGAAAGACTATGGAATTAAATGACCAGGGATGAATGTGAATATAAAGCTAAAAATAATAATAAAATAAAAATTTATAAAGCAACGTTTGCAGAGCAAACTTTCTTTAAGGTGCTCCAACTATGGATTCGAACACATTCATACATTTTGATGAGACCTCCCAAAAAATTGTCTTTAACTGCTTCCTGCGCCTAGATACGTTTCTAGTCTGCAATATTCATATTATATATGGGCATTTCTCAGATTCTTTGGACACCTTGCTTGTGGCCAAGGAGACAGTTTGTGGATACTTGTGGTTACTGGAAGCGTAAAATGACGATACACAAGAGGAAGAATCCCAATGTATTGGACTGTCTAAGTGAGATACGCAACAGGACTACCCTAATAAATGAGGTCAGAGGCTATCACGGGAGTCATGGTACTCAGTCATGAGCTACGCGACAGGATGGATGAGTGAAATGCTTTATAAATCTGCACACGCCACTCGTATCTTTGACACTGGGAGGCAGGCTATTCTACGGCACGAGATGAGCAACGACAAAAACTCTATCATAATACGTCGCCCCATTTGATTGATTTCGAACAACCAATTCATTAGGTGAAAAAGAAATCGACCTCAAAGTTCTATTTCTTTCCGAAGGAACATCCCACACACATAGATTCAAAAGATTCAGTGGAGGTATCCCATTAAGATACTTGAATACAAACAAGCAAATTTTGAAATGAATCCATTCGCGACACTTCAGCTTAGACTTTTCAGAAGCGGACCAGGAGAAAAAGGTTAAGTGTCAGAGAAATTGTAGGAGTTGTATGAGTATATGTACGGATGAAGAAGAGGCGAAAGGTATGTGTCACGATAAGAAAGTCTGGCCATCTCTGTTCTCTACCTACACTGACAGAGAAACGGCGTTATGGTTTGTATGTTAAGTTAAAAAAAATCTTTTAAATCCATTTTAACATATGTATATGTTTTTCTGTAGTAGTACCAAATAAAGGATTGATTGACTCATCATTCTCTGAAAATTTTGTCCTAACGACATATACGAGTACATGAAAATTTAATCCCAACGACATCTATCCAAGATGATATATAATATATGAAACAACGAGTACTTTTCGTACAACCCAATACTTTTCCTTCTTTAGGCTTAACGCCATGTTTACACGAGCTTAGTACTTGTCATTAGTGATTCTCATTCGCACTTGTATCCACGTGTAAACAAGCGTACTAGTACTAAGTATTAGTAAATCTTAGTGCTAATATGCTTGTTGTCACTAAGCAGCTTAGTACAAACGATTAGTACTAATGACAAGTACTAAGCTCGTGTAAACATGGCATAAGACACGGTTATTGATATCGATATTAATCGATTATGAAACAAAAGTTGGTTGATTGGATACAATTACTTCTTAGCAATAAATCCTCCTGATATATACAATATTATAATATTTGCATTAACGTGTTAAACAAATACAAATAAATTGTAATAAAAGCTTGTTTTTGTATCGTAACTTAGCGGGTTCTCGTAAAAAATATTTAAGACGACCAAAGGTGTGCTTATATCCTCGAATACTATTGTCTATTATTCGAGGGTGGTTGCTTTGTGCTGGGTTCAAACAAGCAATCTTGCACACGAAGAATCAGCGCGTTGTATTGTATTATGTTATACTTTCGTTGTATACTCGTACAGTACATGCTTTTTGCTATGTTACCATTTCTTCCAACCCATCAAAAATATGTTAAAGACATCTTAAGTGAAGACAAAACTGGGACCCTTACTAAAAAAATCGAGTTCTAACGGAAATTGAACCCGCAACCCCCGGGCTAGAACACAGGTGTCTTACTCAATAGGCCAAGGAGGTCACGTTACCACCCGACCGTGTTAGTTTATTAATTAATTAATGTTTGCATGTGAAAAATATTTTAATTGTAATTTGTTTTATCAAACACTGTTTATTCCACTTTATGTAACGGTATAACCCTACCGGTTTCAATGTTTTCCCATCATTATCAGGAAAGCACTAACAAGTCTTGTTTGTGATTTGTCTCAGATGCGTGTGTATACCGTTACTAGTTCGAACATAATTCAGTCTTGTTTGTGCTCTCCTAGTGATGAGATGAACACCTTAAAAATGATAGGGTTATGCGGTTACATAAAGTGGAATAAACAGTGTTCGATAAAATAAATAACAATGTCTTTAAACCTACACAGTGTTAATACCTTAACTATAAATAAAATATTTTAAATATTACGGGTATGGTCTGGAGTTTCCTAACAACAGGGGCGCTCAGACTTTAACCATCGGCGATCTACCATAAAAGCATTAGGCGGCAAGCGATCGACTAGGTAAAAATGAAATACAAAGTTTATAAATGGTAAGCATTTATTAATTGCAAAGATGATCACATATAAATAAGTATTATCATTGAAATAATAAGTGTTCTGTGACTAACGTTCTTTTGATGTCGATGCATGGCACTGCATGCCCTCTGCATATTTTTCATAGGATGGCACGTAATTACTAAGTGCCAAACGCAAGCATGAATTAAGATGTTCGTCACTGAGCCGATTACGATATTTAGATTTAATTATTTTCATTTCGGAAAACGCAGACTCGCACAAATAAGTTGACCCAAACAATGCTGTTAACTGACAGGCAATTTGTTTTAATCATGGATATTTTTCTTCAGATAAACAAGCACAAAATGTGTTATCTGTTGCTCTGGTTTTGAGATGTACATCACTGCTTTCGACGTCCTTGATGTTTGTGTCTCGGAAGGTTGAGACGCGTTTGGTAACTGGACAATATATGGTAGAGCTATCTCAACCCAAATAACATCTATTAAATGTTAAATGTTAAATTATGATCTATCAGATAGATGATAATTTAATATTAAATGTTCGTTACTATATTAACAAAAATTATGTTAAAATAATTGTTAAAACATATGTAGTGTACTTTTTATAAATTGAATGTCAGAAATTTCATAAATATAATATGTAATTGATCGACTTAAAAACCTCCCGTGATCGACCGTTTGAGCACCCCTGCCTTACAATATGCAAATTCCTGTCTGGTATCGGGGAATACCATCCTGAAATACGAAACGATAAATGATGACTCAAAGTATTTTTTATTTCATTTACAGGTCGTATCACATACATATTATATATTCCCCAGCTAAACAGGGCCGTAATTCACATACTTTTGTGTCATATGACTTTATAGGTCATCGTTTTTTAGAATTTCTGTAAGTTAAACCAATTGACAAAATATTTTATTGAATGAAATTCAAACACATATTTAACTTAATTTTGGAACATAAATTAGCTCTTTAGCTAATAATTATTTTCCAAAGTATTTGTACACAATATAAAGTGAAACCCCATTTTTACGTTTTTGAAGGGGCTGATAAAAAAAAAACGTAATTGGAGGGAAAACGTAGATTCGGGGCTAGAAAAAAAATTAAAATATTTTTTTATTTAGATAATCACGCAAATCGGATTTTTTTCAATCGATTCGAGACTTTTTATTATCGTAGCCAAAGTCGTAATGGGTATCCCCAAATCATGCGCGAGCGAAACATGTGAACCAACGTGTTTATTCACTTTTTCGAGAATTTTCCTTTTCTCTTGAATCGATAATATTTTCCTTTCCTGAGACATTATTTGAAGGGATTCAACGAAAAATTAAAATAAATGAAAATAATATAAATTGATACACGAAATACACGACAATTGACAATTGAAATTGTATTGCATGTACACGACCGACACGTTTAAAACACAAGCATATATTGACCAAATACATATACAGTCTGCCTGCCTCTGATTCGCTAAATTTTCCACCAATTGCACCGTATTACACAACTCGTGTAACCTTGACCATGAGCGCTGCAGGTGCACATGTGTCTATAAATAGAAACAACATATTTCTACTTCCTAATATTCATTTCAAATATTTTAAATCGTCGCGCATTTAATTAAATATGTTTATAAATTCATTTGCATTTAAAAAATTTCAAACATAAATTGCGGGAAATAAAAACGTAAAAACGGGTACTAAATGTACTAAAATAAAACGGGATTGGAAAAATTGAACGCAAATAGCGGGAAAACGTGAATTCCAGGCACGTTAAAACGGGGTTTCACTGTATATCCGAATTGGTGATTGATGAAATGCGTAGAATTAGTAAAATAAACTGGTGTTAAATTACCGAATGTTGTCCTAATTTACGAACAAATACGATTTAAACGAATAATACACCATACTGGGTAATATTTCGGTATCTTGGTTTAAAAAAATTAAACCAGAATCTCTCATACTGTGCCACAAGGTAACCACGCTGTTAGTCAACCATCAGGCAGATCATATCATATGGTCAAATTAAGAAAAAAAAAACAAGTATTTAATCTACGATGAAAAAAGGATGGCTAAGAAGAAGAATGCACTATGGAAATGGTGACGCTGAAAGACGTCGTCGTAAAAGGTCAAATTGTTTAACATCAATAAATGACTTTTTTTATATAAAAAAATCAACACTAAAATAGATTAAAATCTAAATAGTGTTAAATATTAGAAAAAAAAAACACTGTATACGACTAACCCAACACAATAACAAAGCAAATCTACTTTTTTGTCAGAATTAATTCGGGCAAGAACCACTTGTTCACTTTGTATTTAAATGTAAGTAGTCAAAGTCACATGAAAGTCTATACAATGTCTATACTAATTACTCAATCTGAGTAGTTTTAACGTAAAATATTGTTTAACACATTTTGTCTCAAGAAGTTATTTTTAACATTACAAATACTTGGCGGTATATCCTCTAGCGGGCCTTGCAGACGAATACATACATTGATATTTATATGTACCCCAGCACAAATGAGCAGTAAAACAAGTTATATCCCGTTGACTTCAGACGATGATTGTAGTGTCATGTAAAATTGAATATAAAATTGATTGAGTATTGAAAAGTCTAAAAAGTGAATATAATACGTTTAATAACTACATTTTGTCAAAATTCCCAAAATTGTTTGAAAAAAAAAGTGTTTTATAATATTTATAAAATTATTATCTAATCGCTGGTAATGCAATCTTTGTTGGAAACTCTAACATTAATTTTATGAGGCGTTAATTTTAAAAATACATTTCGCATATTTGCATTCAATATTTAAGTTTTCAAACTGTTTTCTTAGGTTCTTAATGAAAACTAAAAATTGATAATTAATTTAAAGAAATCACTTTTGAGAGTTTTGAATGGATTTTTCAGCGGATATTGCCTATGGGTTTTTTCAGTTTACCGTTCTTCATTTTCTCCACTATTTTTTTACTGTCCATGCTATAAAACTCTAGAACTAGCTATCAGCTAATTATAACACTCGCACTATCGTTGACGTGCTTCAAAACACGAAATAAAAAACAATACACGCTCCTTCAGTATCAAAGTGTGTTTTTCCTAGTTTTCCATTATCATTACAAATACGTTTTCTCAGTTTTGGCCGAGTACCTTGTTAAATTTCTTTTAGTTTTTATTTAATTTTCGTTTTTTGTTGTTTTGGTATTATATAGTTTTTTCTCTACATTAATAATGCACGGTAAACCCCCCAACTTTAATTCAAAACTTTGTAAAACAATTGTATGGTTAATTTGACAAAATCTCAACATGGCATTCAGCCTACTATATTATGTTGTGCACTATAGAATAGGTTCAAAAGAAATACATTAATATGATCTTTTCTTCTCAAAAATGCGTACTCCTTTTGTGTTTTTCTTGTTTGTACCCTCAATTCTGAGGATCATAGTCCTCGACCAATCCTTTTCCAATACAAGTGATATTTTGCCCTATACATCACAAATTTATATAAACGCCCTGCAGCCTTCTTCGCTTTGTTACTCAATTGGATGGGTATCTAACCTCTGCTTCTTTTGCCAATCACACTTACAGCTAGAATCAATCGCTAAAGGCCTACGTCTTTCTCCCGCGGCCAAGTTTTTTATGTTCCTTGTGTCCCAAGTTTTTTAGAATATTTATTAGATATATAACAGAGAGGCGAGTTCCAACACTCAGTTTTTTAATTATTGGTCGATGGATTATTTTTGCTGTTCGTGGAATGCATATAAATCGCCTCTAGCACCTCATCTAAAAGACATCAGCTAAATTAAACAAATCAGAGATCTCACATTGAAATGTTGCGCTGGTTTATTTTTTAGTGGTCTCGACGATACATGTCAGTGGTTACTAGAGAAATGATAAAAAATATAATACGAACCCAAATTCGCACGAATATATCTTCCTTAAATCCCAAGTATGACTCATTATTCATTCATCACTTTTACGCGAAATTGAAGAAATATCGTGAATGAATTTATAACATGTAAAAGTACATTTAATGAATCAATGAATTTATAACATGCAAAGGTATATTCAATGAATCAATGAATTTATAACATGTAAAGAGACTGTAAAGAGATCAAACTAAACTGACTTCTTGTTCTTAGAATTGTTTTCGATTTGTAATGTGAAATATATTTAAATTGATATTTTTCAAATCGATTTGTTTAATAAATGTTAAATATATTTAAATTGTAATGTGAAATATATTTAAATTGATATTTTTCGAATCGATTTGTTTAATAGATATTTATCTTCAATCTACAAGTTTCGATATGATGGTTGACGATTTCCGTGGCTTAGTTGGTAAGACACTTGTCTCCAAACTCGGAGGTTACCGATTGGCATCCCGGTCTGGTTTTCACTTGAGGCCTCTTGTATACTACATGACGATAAGCCCACCAAGTATCAAAAAACATCAGCTTAATTAAATAAATCAGAAATCTCACATTAAAATATGGCGGTGGTTTCTTTTTGACTGATTTCATCGATACAGGTTCGTTGTTAATTTACTAGAGAAATGATAAAAAATCATATTACGAATTCATACGAATATATCTTCCTTAAATCGAAGTATTATTTATTCGTCATCATTTTTATGCGAAATTGAAAAAAATGTTATTAGATATCTTCATATTGGAAAGAACAATGAATTTATAACATGTATGTGTATATGGTAAATATATTCATGTCATCAAACCAAACTGACTTCTTGTTCTTCAAAGAGTTCTTGTTTGATAAAGTGAAAAATATTTAAATTGATATTTTCAAATCGATTTGTTTTAAAGATATCTACAAGCCTCGATATGATGGTTGACGATATCCGTGGCTTATTTGGTAAGTCTACGAACTCGGAGGTTGCGGGTTTGGCTTCCCAGTCTAGTTTTCACTTAAGGCCTCTTGAATATCACATGGCGATCAAGTAGTACTGTATACGAGTATATTGAAAGTGTAATACAATACACTACAATACAATAAAACAGCTCGAACGCTCTGATCAATTAAATACAATAAAGAACTGTAGAATTCTGACTACGTTAACCAGTCAATGCTCCATCCTGGATTTCATATCTAATCAAATTTATATTTGAATGATTAGAAAAAAAAACAAATATATATGTACAAAATTTCAAAATTTGTGGCTTATTTGATTATATTGCATTGTGTCAAGAAGGACATCGTTGATTAAATTTGCTAAGAACATTCCAAATACTTTTTTCCACTCAGAATAAAAAAAATATTCACTGGAGTAAAAATCAATATTTTGCAAAAAAAAAAGGTTTGTTGTACAATATTAAAATTATGCTTCAGCTGAAAAAAAACTAGAAAACCAAACAAAATGACAATGTTGTCGGTTGTCGCGCGTACGTGACCAAACATCCATTGGCGCAAGAGGAAACTGGTATCGGTTTTACTTTTGAGAGAGGTTCGCGGAAAAATGTGAACAAAATATTTCCATAAACGATCATACACGGATTTATATAGCCTCAGTATAAATCTTAGGTTTGGAAGAAAACGTCGTAAGCTTATTGCTCCTCGCTCCTTGCTTGATTCCTTTAAGCTCGAAGTAAAGTTGTTTTGTTCCGAACTTTTCCGACGGTTGTTGTCGAAGAGTTTGGTTACACTGAATTATTGTTAAGTTCTTGTTAAACAATATTAAGTACTTTTTACATATGTTTTGTATTTTTATAATTTTGTTATGTATGATTGGCATAGTCTTTATTTTTGTTAATATAAATAGTGATTTTTTGGAGAACGTTCTTTAGTGTATTTCTTAAATAAAATAATGATAATAGTTTTATCGTAGTTTTTTTTAACTTCTAAAAAAAACTACAGTTCTTTAATTTCACCGAAATCAGAATTTCACCGGTCTCTATTTAGTGTTAAAATCACATAAAGGGAAAATTTTGAAAATAAAAGTCAAGACATAATACTATTTTATATCGGTATTAAATATGCCTCAAGTTGTACAAGTTTTCAATGGGACGAACGATATAGATAATCGTGGGATTGAAACTCCTAGGGGATGCCCTTTTACGGGTCGTGTAGAGATAAACGATAAGATATGTCCACGGATTCCGAGAAAAGTGGTACGCATAAAGAATGTATGCACTTCAAATTTTACCGATGATTATCTGCATAAACAGCATTTTGTTGGGGTAAGTGAATTAATTTATTTATACGAATATTTATCTAAACGTTATGAATTCAATGTTATTATGCACTTTTTATCGCATTAATACTTGGTAATGTGGTTAATGTGATAACGTTATGAGTAAAAGGTTGTTAATTCTTATTTGTGGTTTGATGATAAGCATGATAAGTATTCAGGTGTCCTTGGGTCGATTTCCGGTGGGTTTCAGAATAATTTATTTTTAAATTCTTTTTCATCTGAATATATTGTTGTTTTGACGTTTTGGTAGTTGCCATATATTTATCAAACGTATCTATGATAAGATTTTTTGAGTTGGTTATATATATTCAATGTTATTGTTCGGCCAAACTATTTGATAAATTCATATGACAAATACGAATATGTTGAGAGGTAAATAAAAAAAGGAAGAATGAACCTCATTTTTTAAATTTTAAATACAGGTCATTTAAAATCTTTCTGGACTTCTGAGTGTATGACTGATTACCTTGAACTTATAAAAAAATGCAATTTTATCCCGAAAGGAATATTTTGAAAGTAGAAAAAGTGTAAGTGATTCAATGGAAATGGGTCATATGTGATATATTATCTAAGAGGAGATAAAAGCGGCTATCAAATATATGAAAATGGGAAAGGCTGTAGGGAGTGGTTATAAAGCTCCTGAGTATATCGCATATGAAGGGGATGAATTGATTAAATGGGTCCATGTTTTGTTTAATAAATATTGGAATTCTTAATTCACTTCTTATGACTGGAGAAAGGTTAACGTTTACCATTGTTTAAGGATTATAAAGATTCCATAACTAACGTAATAACTACTGAGTCGTCAATTTATAAAGTGTGGTAGGTAAACTGTAACTGCAAGGTTTTGATTGAGAGAGAGAGGAAAATCGTTGAAAGGATATTATGGTATGCGTAAGGTGTTTGTTTTGGTGGTAGAGGATGCATGGATCAGATTTTTGTGTTATGGAATATATCTGAAAAATATTTGGGAAAGAATAAAAATGTAGTTTGTGCATTTGTAGACTTCAGCAAAGTTGATAGTAGTGTCAGAAGATGTAATTTGTGGAAGTATTCGATATTATGGATTAAATGACAAATTAAGTGGTACAATTGCCTCGCTGTACCAAGACAATGTAATAGTAAGTAGGGGGCTTAATGGATGGTTTTAAATTACTTAGATCATTAAACAAGGATATGTGATGTCACCTTGGTTGTTTAATTTATAGATTCATCTCTATATATCATTTTAATTTTTTATTCTTAGTGTAGACAAGATCGTTTTTAGTTTTTATGCCATCTGTTGACGAAAAATGGTAAGAGTTTTTAACAGATGTTGAGGAAACCTCTTTATTCTGTCAAAACCTCATCATTGTCTGTCAAACAAGCCGGATATTTTTTGGCTTTTGACAAAGCTCATTACACTTCTGTAGGGGGTTATATGTGATTTTTTATGGTTTTAGCGAAGGGTTATGTATGTATATTTTAGGTTTTCAGTTACTTCGCGAACTGTAAATGGATGTTAATGATGGATTCTGACATCAGATCTACCTGGATATTA
>OX463840.1:45540392-45600392 GCA_949825065.1 Odontocerum albicorne | reverse complement strand
TGCCTCCTTTCAGTCTTATTCCACGTCTAAGTTTCACTTCCATAAATCAAAATTGGTTCTAGAATACTATTGCGGTCTTATCTTCATAGCAGATTTTGATACTGTTAGGTTCGAGTATGAACCATGAAATGATTTCGGAAGATTAAATGTATGGTCGATATTCTTTGAGCGTGTTTTATTTTTCTTTGCATATCTACATAATTAGTTAAGTGCGAGAATATTAAGGTTCAGCCAAGTCAATGAAATTTTAAAAGAAGGAAAGGTAAGGAATAAGGGAAAAACAAGAAGCTGTATGATAAAACATTTGGATGTAGAGGAAGAGCTCTGTTCTCTCTACCAAACTCAGTAGGGAAATGGCTTGGTGGTATATATGTATAGTATGTATTGTTGTTTAGTGCAATGGTGTGAAATGGCTTTTTGAGAAAAAAAAAACAATTATTAAAATTTGTTTTTTTATCATTATTAGTTTGTTTTCAGCATCATAATTTGAATAAGTACGAGCACAAATATAAATAACTTTACAGACAGCTTTTTTAAAACAATTTTTTTTCTATTCAAATTGGGAAAATTCTCTTTGACAAAAATAAAATAAACGAGCGTTCGTTTCCTTTAATATGTTATTTGAGTCAATATTTATTTTTCATTTAACCTGCGATTGGTTCTTAATAGAAAATATTCGCTTACAGGGCTTGGTAATGTATTTCCATTTATAATTTATATTATATTAGTTTTATAGACTAGACTTAATCTTATGGTTGGGTAGAAGTATATTTAAAAGGGTGCAACCCATTTATTTGTTTAGAGATATTACGGGAATTATACGTTAATATTACTTTGGATGGGTTAGCTATGAATAAAAAAATAACAAAATTAAATTTTAATTGATTTCTTTCAGCGGTATGCTTTAGTATTGATAAAAAAATATCATATATTAAATTAGTGATTAAGTAATAAGTGAATTGGTTCCCTATATGTACAAAATAAAGAGGTAAACTTTTTTTAAATATATAATTTACGGTATACCTTTCCATTAAAAGGTTGTTAATAGTAAATTTTGTGTTGTGGAGAGTCACTAGCATTATCATCTCCGCATTTGCCATTAATTTGAAGTCTCCGTAATGACTTGCATTTATCCATCGTGCTTTGTGCAACGTCATCTTCAGAGACAGGTTCAAATCACCCATGTCTTAGTTGATGCTATCCTTCCATGGCTTCTTTGGACTATTTCTTTCTCTTTTTTCAGTTACTCCCAATCACAGATTCAGATTTCGCACATATTTGGTTGGAATCCTTTATATATGTTCATACCACCGAAGTATGTTTAACTTCCAGTGAGATCGGAACAACTTTCAAAGCACCCCCCACATACTCATTACTTTTTAGTCTTCTTTGCTTACTCCTGAAATCATGCGCATTCGATTATATGACATCTCTCTGTTTTTGGGAATAAGTTGTTGCCCAGCACTCGGCTTAATTGTGGGCAATGAGTATAAAATGACTGTGGATCGTTAAAAAATAAAAAAATGTATATAAAAGTTATATAAATTTACAAATACAGAAATCAAAATAATTTAAATGAACCAAGAAAAAAATTTTTTTTTTAGGTATGGGCAACCAGTGTACCTTCGAACAAATTTTATTTTCAAAGTTTCGTAATTTTTTATCTCAGTAAGTTTTTGACTCATGAGAGAAAAAAATATATCGTTAGATAGAGAATGATTTTGCCTACCATATATATTTCTTGTGTTTCATTCACTATTAAGGTTTGGTTGAAAAAAATAGTTGAAGTAAACTATTCATTTTTGTTCATAGGTACACTGATGTGTTTACCTTCGAACACCTTTGATATGTACCTTCGAATGCAAACTCAGTTTAATAACCATTGGAAAATTTCAATAAAACATTATATCTATCTATCCAATCACGCCTCGTCCTGGGATGGATAAGCAGATAGAGTCGAGCGCTACAAAACTCGATCTTGACATAGTTCTCTCGCTTCCAATACATTCATAAAATTTCTCAAACATGCCCTACGATTTTATCTACCCCTTACGTCACCTTCCTTGTATACTGTGAGAAAAAGGACATATTCTAGTGGTTTGAAACCCCTTAATTAAATTATTCGAAACAAATGCACTCTGGTAGGCTTTAGTCACTATTCCTGATATCATATATTGTAATAGGATTTCCAGGATTTTTTACCATAAAATTATCAGCTTCTCTGCAATAGAAATTTTTTAAAGATCTGTATACTGATCGATCAAGTGGTTGTAGGCGATGTGATGTGTGTGGAGGCAATGGGAGTAAATTTATGTTGTTTTCTTTGGCTTTATCAATTATTTCTATCGATACATGGGACTCATAGTTCTCCATGATTATTAATATGGGGTGGACTTTAGTCGGTTTACTATTAACAATAAAATGTTCCAAGTATCTTAAAAATATGCCTGTAAATGACCAACGAGTTTTATTTGCTACTCCAATTGCACCTGCTGGAACATTTTTCATCATTGTATCTTTATAAAAAAACCCGCGGAAACACTAACAAAGGAGGTATTGTATCACGTGATGCATTTATTCTATTTATCATAGTAATGTTTTCTCCTCGCTCGCCAGACGTCATCTTCCCCAATTGTCGAATAGATTTGAGGGGCTAGCACTTTTTTGTGTACTGTTGAAATCCTCGTTTCATCTACATTGTAGATATCTTGAGGACAAAAATTGTAACGGCGCATTATTGTTTTTAAATTCTCATAAAATGCACTTATATTCACTTGATTGAAACTGGTGGCTTGACCTAGACTAATCGCTTCAGGTTTACGTAAGCTGAGGTCAGGAAATATTTTCCTGTAACAACTTAACCATGACAGCGTAATTGGGAGGCTTGATATGCGCATCATTTTGATTCTGGAATATTTTCAAATATTTGAAGACTGTAGTGGGCTTTAAATTGTATTTATCTACTGCTTTCCTTACCGACATACCCTTTTTGTATTTTTCAACAGCTTGTTCGAAATATTCTGTCAGTATTGCCTTCCTTTTCACTTCAATTTTGCTTCGTGGCACTAAAATAAAAACAAAATAAATAGTTGTTGAAGCTAAATATTCAACATTGCGTGTACCTTCGAACAGTTCAAAGGTACACGCAATAATTTGTTCGAAGGTAAACTCGGACTGTCGTTAAAATGAAATATCAATCAAAATGTTTTGAGCTAATGTACTTCAGAACAAAGTATTAAAAAACATAGAATATTAAAAAGCTCTCCAATTTAGATTTTAGAATTCCTCAATTATGTTATGTACACTCACACGTTCAATACAAGTCATAAAACTGATAAAATAACTTACTATTTGCGTTGAAAATCTTTGAAGATCAATAAGAGTCACGAAAACAGCCAAGCGTTTGATATTAGAACAATGTTGCTACTATGAAAAAAACATCGTAAATACTGTTTTTTCGATTTTTTTTCTGTTTCTGTGATTTTGTCTTTTCCAAGGTATACGCGTTCGAAGGCACACTGGTTGCCCCTATATATCGTCGTAAAAAACCAGCACTTTAGTTCAAGTGCTTATAAAAAAAATCGTTTTTTTTAAATTGTATTATAAATAAAATAAGATTTGCGTAAAAAAATATTTACTGTTTTATCCTTCCTTTTTGGACAATATATGATAGTTTTAAAAATTATAATTCTTACCCTTGAAGTAAGGTTTAATAGATTTTATTGACTCTGAATAGAAAACTAATATGAATTGAGAAATCTCTTATTCCGGTATATAATACAACCCATATCGGGGATTTAAAAAAAGTAGGAACTAATTTACGGCCAACATTTAGATACTGTTATTAGCGTTTTTCACTGCTATATATTTCTTCATTTAACACTTCATTATAAAACATTGATACGGTCACGAGAAATTTGCCCAAAAAATCGAACGACTCGTTAAAGGCATGTTGTCGACAATCTGTCGGAAATTCTCAGTTCTTTGATAATGAAGGCGTTAGTTCGCCGTCCTGTTCATGGAATTTGTAACATCCTCCTCCAGCCTCACATTTCAAATGCATATATTCTACATCTCTCGATTGCTCCCAAAATCCGAGCCATACATGAATAATCCGAAGACGAGAGACATAACTAGACGCATTTTTGTCTTGACGGTGATAGTTCTGCTCTTCCATATCTTTTCCAGCATCAACATTGCATTTTAGCCATTTTTCCAGCCTTGATATCACAATACGTGTAATAAAAATATTTTAACGTCGGAGAAAGCTAAGTTGAAAAATAATTTATTGTAAATTAATTTTAACGAACCTTTTTTAGATTTCAATATTTCATAAGTATTAATGATTATTTTCAGAGGAATGATTCGTTAATGCATTGTTGATAATTATTTTTTATAAATATTTCAAATTGTACAAAAAACAACAGGTGGTTCGAATAAATTTTGTAATATTTGTAGATTTTGTGTTTACCTATTACGTATTGATTTACATAATTATATGTACAAGAACGGTGTTTCTTAATTGAGTAAATATTTATGCATAATAAGTACTAAAGATACAAAAATATATCAATAAAATATCAAATACAATAATTAATATGTAATTAATTGCTGTGCCATTTCCGCTAAGTTGAAGTTGACGACTTTTTTTCGACCTTTAACTTTTTTAACGACTTTTGAAAAAGGGTCGTTTTAAGATGTTTAGCCATGATGCTCTAGCAAGATCCTCGAGATTTTCATTTTTATAATAAGTCATAAGATTTCAACTTGCGTGCCCTAATTTTTAATCTGGAAGCCCTCATTTGCCTGCCTGGAAGCCTTTTGTCATGCATAAATATTGATGATGGACGACCTCCGTCGCCTAGTTCGTAAGACGCTTGACATCCATCTGGGGGTTTCGGATTCGATACTTGACGGTATCAAAAAAAATAAAAATAAATGACAATGGACGATCTCCGTGACTTTGTTAGTAAGATACGTCATGTCACCCAAAGGTGGCGGGTTTGAATCCCTTTGGTACCCTTTGGCTTTTTTTCAAAAAGGATATCTGTCTGGTTTTCAGTTCAGGTCTCTTTAACATATTTCCAGTTGGTTGTTAGAGATGGCCTGATTGCAATAAATCCGGCAGGCTTTATAGTATGTAATGAAAATATAACATAATAAAATTTTGTACTTCTCTAAATGTCACGTAGAGACATACTATAGGTAGATTCAAATATAGAACAGTTGTTATACTTTTACTATTTTAATGACCACTTCTTCATTATATATAGGTAGATTCAAATATAGAACAGTTGTTATACTTTTACTATTTTAATGACCACTTCTTCATTATATATAGGTATATTCAAATATAGAACAGTTGTTATACTTTTACTATTTTAATGACCACTTCTTCATTATATACTATATAGGTAGATTCAAATATAGAACAGTTGTTATACTTTTACTATTTTAATGACCACTTCTTCATTTCTCGTTTAATCTAACTAGTTTATACTAAGCATTCTTCTGTAACCCCCCCCATTTCAAGAGGTTTAAGTTTTTTCGAAACCCAATCCAGGACATCAGATTTCTTTGCAAGTATGTGAACAATTCGAATATTGGGCTGTTAAGACAGCAAGTCGTTAAAATCTAAGCAACATTACTTGTCTGACAAGTCCACCTACAGTATTAGCAGGGAGGGCCAAGGTTTGAGTGAATTTGATGAAACGCAAGTAGCCTGAACGAGTGGGCATGTAAGTGTATATATGCATTAAAATAATTAGTTGTAAGAATTGTTACCTAGTTATAAGTAAGTTCTTAGGTGTTAACCATTTCTAAAAAAATAAATATTAAAATTATTGAACATACATATATACATATAGGAAACCAAAGTTAGGTTTATTGTTATAATACGAGTATATAAATAGGATTAGTTCTCAAGATATACATTTATATAAAAGTATAGCTTTTGACAAATGTTTGTGTTATAAATTCAGGCCTTGAAGGAGCGGGTGAATAGTTATACCTTCAGAGATGCTCTAAAGCGTTATCTTCTGGGTGGTTAATGGGTTTCTCAGTGGTTAATGGGTTTCTCAGTGGTTAATGGGTCTCTTGTTTGCTTTTCTTTTCTTATTTTCTTTCTTTTCTCTCTTTTTGCTGGTGGTGAATCGAGGATTGTGCATACGTGTTTGTGCGTCATTTCCTCATTAATTCTTTTAAACTGCTTATCTATTTCAATGTATTACTGCCTAACTATTTCAATGTTGTCTCAACTATCTTACTTCCCATTTGTCATTATGTAAAATTTGGACTCCTTTAAGGCTTTTCCCTTCTTTTTTTTTTCCTCGTTCTTGCTGACAGTTAACCTGAGGTGGTATATGTGGGTTTACTTTCTATTTTGTTTTCTGCCATACGTTTTTGTTTTTTTTTTCTTTTTTATTATATTTATTCTTTAATCTAGATATGCGGGGGTGTGGAATGGAAGCCCCCTGATGCCCTTGCGGTTGGGCTCGCCCTACATTGGTGGGGTGTATCTCGGCCGTGGGAATGTTTGTGGGATGAGCCCGGACCTTTTGGTGTACTCTTTCTTGAATGTGTTTTTTTCTTTTTTTGTCATCTACTATATTTATTTTCTGTGTTTATTTTTTTGTATATATTCCTGTTTCTACGTGTTTAAGGGTGTGGGCTGAAAAACATCTGGTGTCCCCGTGGCTGGGTTCGCCCTATATTGGTGGGGTGTATTTTGGCCGAGGGGATGCTATTAGATGAGCCCAGACCTTTTGATAGCTTCTGCGTCTGATGTATTGTCTGCAATTTATGTGTTTTTAGAAATGTTATTCAGGTGTGATCTTGTACATACTATGTTGCTGTCAATAAACGTAATATTTATTTATTTATTTAAAATTATTTTATTAAACAAAAAAAAAGTTTAATATTCACACGAATTGTTGCTTTTTTGTGAGTATGCACACATGCCAGCTATTGGTTAACAATCCAGGTCTCCATAGAACAACTCAGGGTGCAATATATACTCACAACAATTATGCGTATCAAATGATATTTAGTCCCTCACGCTACTGTAGAGCGTCAGCAATGTTCGCAGAAGGCAGAATACAAGGGTTCATGGCCCTGATGAGAATCAAACGGCGAGTATTATATATACTCGTCCATAAAGAGATAATAACATATGCCATCAATGTGTGATCAGGAGTGTTTTTTTCCCATTGATCATTGAAGCTGAGGTTAAGACTGTCAATTTTCAAGACTCCTTTGCCACCTAAACATTAGTGTGTAGTGGCTGTTTCTAAATTTACATTTTATTTATATAAAGTACAATCTGGTGAGTTTATTAACGTGTGGCAATCTTTTTCAAGGAACCAAAAATATGTTAATATGACTTGTAGTGATAATCAAATTTACATATATTTTTTTAAAATGGGTACCAATGAGAATCGACACCGTAACTTTTGGTCGGAAGATAAAAATCTTACCAAATAGGTTACGGTAGTTAATCTTTTTTTTTTCTTGTTTATCTACAATTTTTATTTCCTCTACATTTTTATTCTGTGCGTTTTTAACTTTGTTCGGTTGTCACTACACTGTGTACATGTATTTATTTCGTCTGTTTATTTATATGTATAGGTTCGCACAAAATTTATTTGAAAATCTAGTTATTTTAGTTCATCATTTTGGAGAGTCTACTCTCTAAATGGCACTTTATAAATTGCCCTTCTATTATTTTTTTAAAATATTAGTATAATTAAAACCCTCATTGAATTTAATATTCTTTTGGTCTATTTTCTAAAGTTAAGTTTGTAGGTTGTTAGCAAGGATTTTATATAATTTTATGGTCACTATAAAAATTAAAAATTGTGTCCGATTACAAAGATGCACTTATTTCTCTTAGTTGTTTAGATTTTATTTTTTTCATCATCTTTCAATAAAACACAAGTTTCTAATTTTCGGTTCCATCTTTGTTTGATCTGGGCATACAGATTCCATTCTTTTGTGTCGTAGAGCATGAAAGGGGGATGCTAATTCCTCCGACAGCTTTGCAAATATTTGCGGAAAAGATGGACTGGACGGTGGCTTTGTCCCCGATCTGAGAAGGATAAAATGCAACCCCTATTAACCTCAATCAGGACATCGTAGGTTTACGATTTATGTGAGTAACTACCCCGCGAGGATATATACGAGTATATTTAAACTGAATGGAATTAATTTTTTAACTTTCGAGTAATTTTTTAACTTTCGAATAAAATTTCACAATTTTTAGTATTTTTAATATATGTTGCAAGTGTATTATTAATATATGCTGCATTGCAGTAATATATTGAAGAAGAAAAGGGTAATAAGAATAAACCTGGCTTAAAATCACCTCAATGGTCTAGTTATAAAGATACTTATCTTACAGCCCAGGGATTAAGGGTGCAATTCCCGTTGGAACATATTTTAAAAAATATGTTACATTTTAATTTTCATTTAAAACTTCTTTAATATTTTTTAGTTGGTTGGAGATAAAGATATTGGTTGGCTGGAGACAACCTTGCAGCCATATAACAATAAGGCTGTCAGGTTGTGCTGTATACAACTAAAGTGCAGCACTATACAATATTATACAAAAAACCAAACTGAAATTTCAATAGGCAGTTTGAAATATTCTCATAATTGCAACTTATGCATCTAAACTAAGATGTACCAGGCCCCGTTTTTCTGTTTCTTTGGATCCCTGTGGATGATTTTTTAAGGGTTGTTTAGATGCTAGAAAAATCTGAGCCTTCATGGTTCAAATGATACAGCGCCTTCTTTAGAATGTTTTGATAGGCTTATTTCTTGATGATCTCTGTTGTCTAGTTGGTAGATATCTGGTCTTGTACTTAATGAGTATAGGCTTGATAGTATCCAATGGTACAAAAAAAAGAACAAAAATGACCCGTGTCTGGTAATAATACTTGCACGCACTAGACGTGTGCGAGTTTTTTTGCCAGTCCACGTACGGTAATACTTCCAACGTGTTCGATGCCTAACTGTGAGTAATTTGCCTGATCTAGTGGTTTTTTCCTCGAAAGTTAGATTACTAGAGCCAAAGACAATATTGTCTTCTAGTCTCCCTCTTTGATATAACCTTATCATCAGATATTTGAGGGGTAACAACAAAGTTGGTTGATTACAAGTGTTAAACAAATTAATGAATAAATTAAAACAATATTTAGAAATTCCTTATATTTAATATTCAATTTTAAATACGTGACTTACGTAGAATATATAAAACAGAGGAACAGCTGGACAAATTACAGCGTCTTCAAAATGTTTGTCTAAGATTTATTTTCAACCTACGAAACTACGATGATATAACTTCATACCATACGACATTGAAGTGGTTCAACGTTAGAAATATACGCCAAATTTACATACCTATATTGTCACTATTGTATTATATAATATCCTTAACTACTCCGCCCCCTTTTAACGCGCCGAAAAAATTCAGCGTCTTTCCGATCATGGATTAGCGCTACGCTCAAACAGAGATTGTTTATTGGGCTTTCCAGTTCACCGCTCCTCCTTTTTTACGTCGTCATTTACTGTCCATGCAGTGAGACTCTAGAATCAGTTATAAACCAATGTTAGACTCACTCCGTCCTTGGCATGCTTTAAGAAACGACTAAAAAAACTTTATTTCTAGTCAGTAATATACATAACATGTTTCATTCCTGATTTTTTTCATTTCCTCTCCACCATCCCTTCCTTTTCCTTTGATTGATGATATCTCACTTTATATGAAAAAGAATGTTCAGGTGGTTGTCCGTCTTTGTGTGGTTTGTGGGCATATGCTCACGTATGTGTTCATGCATTTAATGGGGATGGATGGTCATTTGAATGTTCTTTGCGACTATGTAACTTGCTTAATTAACTTTTGCCTAGTTGGTTGGAAGAGATTGCCGCCTGGCAATAAGCTCGCCTTTTGAAAAATAGACAAAAACTGTATGTATGAATAAAAGGCGTGAAGATCTGTACCCTTTGCCTACCTCAAACGGGACATGGCGTGATGATATGTATGTATTTAGTTTTTAATTTTAAAAATATAATAATCCAGTTTTATTTTGTTTCCAGTTATCTACCTAAAATAACTGATTTTATCTTGAATATTGTAAACAGACTATTTGCGAAAACACTACCTTTTTGCAAAGCATTCTTTTCCCGGTGTTTCAATCAACGTGCATCTTTAAATAAAACTTTTCCAATCAATTTTGCTCAAAGTTTTTCTCTTTATAAAGTTCTCTGTTCCATCTTCTTATTTTCTTGTTACTTATTAACTTTTATTAAAAAATATCGTACTTACAATACATTCAATGCAAAAAAAAAGAAACATTTTTTCGTAGGTCAGTTTTAACCAAATACTCGTATGTAATCAAATCATATAAAATAAAATATAGAAAATACAAAATTTACGATGTTAAAAAAGTATAAAAATTAACAAGACTAATCCAAAATAACAATCAGAAAGTAGTATACAGATACAAGAACATAACAGATCATGGTTCAGAAGGCCTAGAGCCGTATCCTTCGTACACAATATATACAAAAAAAAAACATCAGTTTAGAAAAAAAAACATAAATATGGTATACATTCACTGGGCATTCATTGGACTTGATTTTACAAGCGAATTTACCGTACTGCAGAAAAAAAAATGATACAGCTCCATTTTTCACAGTCAATGGCATTTCTACTTCTTTCTTAAAGTGTGTTGTTAGTTGCTATTATCATGGCTCTAGATTCCACAACACCCATTCTCAGATTTATTTCTTCAGATCTATCATACAATTTACTAATTACACTCTGAAATACATCTCCATCTGAAATTCATCGCTAACACTACCTAAAATACATCTCCATTCTTCGCTTAAACTACCTGAAATACATCTCTATTCTTCGCTCACACTACCTGAAATACAAATCCATTCTTCGCTTAAACTACCTGAAATACATCTCTATTATTTGCTTACATCATTAGCATAGAGCAATCAACGTGCATTCCTATTGAGCATTTGTATGTTGTCCTTCATTCATTTGCGTACTTCTGAAAATATGTATTTTTAAATATATAACAACCATATATGAAACCAAAGATAAATCGTTATACACGGCTGGCATAGAAAAGTTAAGAAAGCGTTGGAATGAATGTATCGCTCTTGAAGGAGACTATGTTGATGAATAAAGAAGAATTTTGGCAAACAAATGTTGTTTGAGTAGTTAGTCCCGGGTCTTATTGATCGATGTGTTATGTAAGGAATCACACAGTGGGATTCGTGAGTATAGGTTAAAGTATTTAGAAATTATATATAAAATCTGTTATTCAGAAACGAGATTACTTAGCTAGAGACTTCGTCTAGTAAAATGGAAATTCCTTTCTATAAAGTGGTCACTCTATTCATATTATTTCTCATCTTAGACGTCCTCTAAAGTTTTAAATAATATAAAAGCTTTATGACGTTGTTGTCTTAAAAACGTGACTTGAAGTATAGTAGAGGGATAAATAAATTCAATCTGCAGTCGTTTGAGAATGTATCAGGTTTATGGGGGTTGATTCTGCCAACCATGAGGTTTCAAATTAGGAAGCTATAAAATATCGATGTTTATGTCTTTCAAGAATTAGCTAACTATTATATTTTTTATCTTTAGTGGGAGTACAAAAAATTTAAAACAAGGTTTTGTCAGGTGTGATATTTTAAGAAATCTTAAATTATGTTTATGTTACAGAGCAAGGCAGAGATTTCATAAAAAAAACTGAAATTTTGTCCAAATTAAAGTCTTATGTCATTCTTGACATATGCCTATTTACTGAAACGATATGGTCATTGGATGTTTACTGAAACGATACGATCAAGAATGGGCATGGCTGAGATATCTTTTGCTCATGTCAATGTTTACTAACGAGCAAGAACGTTGAATATTTCCTGAGAGAGTACGGTCTAGAATACACGTGACGGATATAAACATGGTGAATGTCAATACTTATGTGAAAACACATAAGATATTTATTGAAAGGGTGTGTTAAAGAATATATGCGACTGAGACATATTTTGCTTGTGCCAATCCTGACATGTGCATAACATTAGATAATTACTGAATGGATACTGCCAACACCCGTGCTTGAAATTTCGTTTGTTAGTACCAAAAATGACATAGGGCAAGAATATTGAATATTTAGTGGAAGGGTATAGTCAAAAATACACGTGGCTTATATATCTTTTAATAATCAAGAGCCAAAGTTGATAGAGAGTTGCTGACTAATATTAAAATCCGAAAGGTGCCCTACTTGGGTTATGTACTTAGAGAAGCCAATTACAAATTACTGCACCTGATCATCCAAGGCAAAATAGAAAGCCGAAGAGGTTTTGAGAGGATGCAAATCTCCTAGCTCCCCAATATACGTGATTGAACTAGCATAAGGGGCGTTGGATATCTTTTTCGAGCTGCCGGAGACAAAGATGTCTACTCTCAAGTGATATTCAACGTTTGGGGGGTCTGACATGACACTGGGAAGAAGAAGAAGATATATTTTGTTTATGTGTATTCTGATATATGAAAAATAACGTTTAATGTTTACTAAAAGAGTAGAATCAAGAATACACGTGGCTGAGATGTGTATTTTTTACTTTTGCCAATCCTGACACAAGCAAACACTCTGGAAATGTACTGAAAGATAACGGTCAAACATACACGCGGCTGAGATTTCGTTTACTTCTGCCAATCTTGACACAGTGCAAGAATATTGGATATTTACTGAAAGGGCATGGTCAAGAATGTGCGTGGCTTAGATATTATTTGCTTATGCCAATCTTATCAAGTGGACAATAACGATTAATATTTATTGAAACATTACGATCAAGAATACATGCTGTTGAGATGTTTTTGGCTTAAGCTGACGTATTTTTCATTCATTTATTTCCTTGTAAATGACAATGAAAGATATAATAAAAAAGCAATACTTTAAAGACAAAAACTTCAATAATTTTATAAAAATAATATATTCCCCTCCCCCCATAATGCTTAATTTTTATACACAGATACCATAGACCTACTGGCCGACTAACTAATAATTCATGTTTAAGCCAGCTTATCACATTTAACAATTAAATAGTCTCGCTACTGAAAATAATATTCAAAAATATATTTTAGAAAAATACGTGATTTATAGTTTTTAGTTACAATAAATAAAAAAAAGACCAAGAAACAATAGTAATAACATGTCACAAAAACAAAAAAATAACCACACTCTATATTAGTATATGATGCATACATATCAACAGTTTGTATTTAAACGTAACCTCCCATAGAGAATGACATCTCCGTCTATTTTCCAATGTGCAATAATACTCTCGTAGATTCTGTAATACCCTGAGAAAGGAGCAATTGTTTCAGTGTGTATAGCTTAGACACCGTAAATGAATTCCATTCCGCTGGTTATATGTTACACATCATAGGAGCTAAAAAATATGATACTTTTGTATGGACATAATATTGGATATTTACAGCAAAGATATGGTCAAGAATACACGTGGCTGAGATATCTTTTACAAATACCAAACCTGTCATATGAGCAAGAACGTTGAATATTTACTGTAAGGGAACTGCTAAGAATACACGTGGCTGAAATATCTTTTGTAAATGAGATATCTATGCGATATCTTTGGAGTAACATCAAGATACATAAATCGAGACGTGTATGTACTCCAGGAACTAGATGTTGATCCCTTCACTATTTGTTAGGGGATCAACACCTAGATTAAAAATTCTAAGTTGACGAGGCAATAATATGATTTGAGAATCTCAGATCCCAAAACGACTATTCGAAATGACCCTTAGAGGAAAAACTGTTATTTAAAAAATACTTCCTGATAATTAAAATAATGATAAGTGGATCTCCATGACCTTGTTGTTAAGTTTTTCAACTGTAGGTTACGGATTCGATTTCCATTGAAACCCAATTTAATTTTAAAAGGTTCTAGTGTGATTATCACTTAAACCTCTTTAACATTTTCTATTTGATTGAAAGGGATTGTCACATAACAATAAAACCCCTACATTGTTTTGTATAAAATGAACGTCTAAAACAACTGTAATACAGTAAATTTAAGCTTAAATTTCAAGGGAGAGAGAAATAATTAAAGCATTTCCCAAGTGTACAATTTCAGGCATCATTCAGTTAATTTCCTCCGCGATTGTTTCGATATATCAGGGAGTAAATCTGTAATTTAATTTCTCCATGCTATGTGTAGGCATAATGTTTCAAAGTCGACTTTCGATTTCAATATTCATTCGTTTATAATCTGATTAATGTCATTTCACTCGAAAGTTTCGCCCTTGCCCTCCCGAAGGAATCTTTTCCCGTAATGACATCGTTTTGTAACTTTTCCAATTTGAGAACCTGATAGATAAAATGAAATTGATTAATTAATTTCAATATCAATTTACTTACTGTGTTGTTTTTTTTTTCAAAATTAAATATCATTTTGTACAAGATAGGTCAGTTTAGTTGATTATAAAAATATTATTTAGTTTTGAAGAAACTGGAAATGAAACTTAAGAGTTTTTTTACTATATTTAAAAAAGACTAGCACTAAGTTTATTTATTTTATTTAACACTTTTATTGCAAATACAATCTGGCGGGCTTATTGCCAGGCGGCAATATCTTACAACCAACCGGACAAAAGTAAATGAAGCAAGTTACGTGGTCGCATAAATAATTCAAATGACTATCCATCCCCACGAAATCCATAAACATATACGTGAGCACATGCCCACGAACTCCACAAAGACGGACAATCACCCGAACATTCTTTTTCATATAAAGTGAGATATCATCAATCGAAAGGAATGGAAGGAATGGTGGAAAGGAAAGGAAAATAAAAATCAGGAACGAAACACGTTATTTTACTCACTAGAAATTAAGAGTTTTTTCAGTCGCTTCTTAAAGCATGCCAAGGACGGAGCGAGTCTTATATTGGTTTGTAACTGATTCCAGAGTCTCACTGCATGGGCAGTTAAGGACCACGTAAAGAAAGAGGAGTGAAATTTACTGGAACTCACTGGAAGTGGAATTTACTGGAACAAAAAGATAGAAACTTTCAGTCAATTTAGTTTTTGCAATGTTTATATGGTGCAGATACTATATATGGTGCAAAGACGTGGAATCTAAGAGGAAGCGAGATACGTAGAATAGACAGACGTATTTGAGTGATGCTGCTAAGAGGAAAGTGGCAGATAAATCTGTAATGAACCTAAATCTGCCCTATGTTTTATGGCTGATGATAATGAATTGTACTTGATAGATTTTTCGTTAAATGAATTAATAATGAATTTTTATCAAAAATTACGGTTCTTAGTTGGATCTTGATTCAAGAATATTTAACTTTATGGAATTCCATTTTATAATTAATTACTTGATTTTTCCCCTAACTATTTAGAATACTTCAATCCCATCGATACGTGTTTTTACATCATATTCAGAAGCTCTCTTGAGGTGGAACGATCTCAGTTTGTAACGAGAGTAGAAGTATGTCCAACTGGTCATGTCATGTTTCATCGGAAAGTGTGTCTATCGACCCAAAGGAATATTTTTAAAATGAGGAGATTTTTTTGTTTATTTATTACTATTTAATATTTGATTATACTTTTATACTATATATCCCTAATATTTCTAAATTTATTGTTTTATATAACTTTTAAGATGTATGCAAAATAATTTTTTTTTCATCCATCCGCCTGAAGATAGTCTCGAGATAGGAGGTAGAAACATTCGTTGCGGTCATTAATGTAATTAGTGGAAAAATAAAGTAATAAAATATTTCATTACATTGTAATTTATATAGTCAAACACTTTTACTCCACTTTATATAACGCTATAGCATTACCAGTTTCACGGTTTTCATCTCATCATCAGGGAAGTACAAACAAGATTTATTTGTGCTCCCTTGATTATACCGTTGTATAAAGTAGAATAAACAGTGTTTGACTAAATAAATTACAATACTTTTAAACCTCAACAGTGTTAATGCCTTAACTATAAATAATATATTTTAAGATATATAAAGTTTGAGGAGACGGAAATAAATGGTGACTTGAACAAGTTAACCAAATTTTACAATAGAGGAGATCGAATAGTCTTAAATATAATAGGTGAGAATGTATGACAAAATTAATTGAATGGGTAGAGGCGAAATAATTTGTATTCCAAGATAAAATGGTATATTCTTCCTGCTTACCCCAAAAGTCTGATATTGATGATAAACATGATGACGATGACTTTATACTTCGAAACTTTATATATTTTTTCTCAGCACATGATCGTAAAGTTCCGCTTGGGCGTATGCTTTAGTGTAGACCCTCTGGCGTAATGTGTTGGGTCCAGGGACAGTGTTAGGATCCAGCGAAATGATCATTCCATCGTGACAACTTTGGAAGAGATGGCCCTTCTTCATGTTAGTGAGGGGCTAAAAAAAAAGAAATTTAAAAATAAGGTTCTTTTCTTAACGGTTAAATCGTACTGTGCATAGATTTATGTAATGTTCCTAAACTATTATACAGGAAAAACAATGCATGTTTCTTAAATATTTACGAGGTTAACTACGAGGACTTACTACTCCTATAAACACACTTTACATCAATTTACTCAGCCTCCGTACCTAGATGAATGCCCTTTATCGAACGATGGAGCCAGTCGCCTGAATAATGGAGGAGAGACTCCTTTTCTAATTTCATTCCCCTCCCTATAAATTTATCTCCCACCTTTAATTTTCTATTAACTCATTTTATTTGTGTCCCATCCTTATCCATAAAAGTACCCAAAACGCCGGTGTACTCCAATTGTTTCTCATCAGTGTGCCATTGGATCCAGTGTAGCAGTGTGGCTGGCAAGTTTGCTAGTGTGCAACAGCTCACTCACTTGAAACAAACTCTACGGCCCAGCTTCGCTTTTAACTGAACGAGTTTACCTCAAGATTGACGTCGGATTGGCGAGGAGATCCTTAACTACGAGGCCCAGCAACAACGATGAAATCAATTTACCAAGTAAAACCAGTATAAAATACAACAATACCGCCCTGACCCATCAACTGACAACTAAATGTCAAAACAAGAAAATCTTTACTCGCGGCTATTATTTATTCAACACTTAATCAGGACGTACATAAAAAATAAATAATTTTGTATTTGGATAATTATTGCTGGAGTAGGGAATTTGTACTGCACTATTCTTGTCGCATTGATGTCAAATTTGTGGGTATATGCGGGCAGCTGATTTAAGACGGCCCTGTATCGTGTGATCGACTTTGTATATTTATACTTTTATAATCATTTTGAGTTATATACTTATTTATGTATTATTTTAGTTGTTTTGTTGTCTTTTTATTTGATTTTGTTGACTTTTTTATAAATAGTCTTTTTCTCTTTTTTTTAATTTTAAGATTATTTTGTACAATAAATAAAGCTAAAACTATTAAAAAAAATGTATGGTACATTGTACCGTTACAGCGCACGCCTCAGTTTATTTACAAACATGAAAATAATGTGATATCTGTTATTTTTTAAATCATTACTATCTAAATTATTATCGACAATAATGTGTTATTGTAATTTGTTAAGTAAAACACTGTTTATTCAATTTAATCCATATTTAAAATTAAGTGTTATTATTAAATGGAATAAATAGTGTTTCTCTAAACAAATTACAATAACTTTAAACCGTCACAGTGTTAACACCTTAACTATAAATAAAAATGTGTTTTTTGCACGACATTTGTTTTTACATTTTAAATTCGTTTCCCCTTTGGACGAACTTCAGAGCGTTCCGGATAGATCTGATTATTTCTTTCGTCGATAATTCCCATAAATAAGTTCTTAAACTTAGTAGAGTATTTACCACGTGAGTCAAACCTAAGCGTTATAATGTATTAATGAAAATAATTTCACTGTCTTCAAATTTCCTCAATATATTCGTCAACACATAAAATGTAACGATTGTGTACTTGGATTATGGAGACATATATGTGTAAAAAATATATGCATTTCGTGAAAAAAAATCAAGTTGGCACCGATATGCGTTGAAAAACTTTTTTTTTTGTCATAACGTCCCCGTTTACAAAACAAATGTAACATATTTTTTATAGTGTACAAAAAAATCTTTTTAAAAGCACTTTTATTGAAATATTACGAGTAAAATAAGTTGATTATAAGAATAGGAAGCTGGCGAATGCGGCCAATATATTGGGTACTTTCTCACATCTTTATATCTTTAGAAAAACAAATTTGATAAGAAAATCGTTGAAGACTTACGAAGAGAAGACAAAAGTGAAAAAAAAGTATTATTACATACTCGTATATCTTTCGATACATCAAAGAAATATATTCGGCTTTAAGTGGAGTGTAGTGTATGTGCGTTATGTGAATATAACATATGTACGAGTATATAACTTATTCCAAATTTTGATCAGACCTCCCAAAATGGGTTGTCTTCAAATACTTCCTGAATCTTCACAAGGCCTTCTTATATCTAACACTTAGGAGCAGACCATTCCATTCGATGGGACAAGCAACGACAAAAGCTCTGGTATAATATTTCACCCCATGGGATCGATTTGGAACAATTCATTTATTCGGTAAAGATGATATCGACCTCAAAATTCGATTCCTCTCTGAAAAAAAAAACATCTCTCAGACACAGATACACGATGGATACATTCTATAAAAATATTTGAAACATATTTTTAAACCCATCCGTTCGCGAAATTTTAACCAATATAGACTTTTTGGTAATATGACAATGTTTATGACCATCATATCTACTCTTTCTAAGACACATGCAAACAAATATACTATATACCATCATGCCATTTCCCTGTCGGGGTAAGCAGATAGAACACATGGCCTCTTCCACGCCCGTACATTTCCTCAAGCAACTCATACGATTTCCCTGACTTTCTACGTTTCTTTCTTTCAAAATATCGTTCACTTTACCCAATCATCGCTCTACGTTGCCTACCACTCACATTTGCATTTTATATTCGTTTTTTAGCATTTCCTCATTTACTCGTACTACATGCCCAAATCCCCCCAGTGCTATTTTTATCTTACTCAAAACATTAGCTTTTCACATTCATCCTTAAACACTTTATATTACATATTATATAAATTGTCCCCCTCTGTATTCCTCTCAGTCTACGCATTTCTACAGCGTTCATTCGGTTCCTTTAAGTCTTTCTCTTTCGCGTTTCACACCCATGCATCAATGACCGTACTAAATTGTACCGTATCATCTTACGAGTAGTAGATTTTGATACGGTCCGATTCGAGCATAATTATTTAGTGCCCCGTGGACTTTGATTCGTATTGTTACACGCTGTTCGATATCCCTCTTAAATATTTCATCATCTGAGATAATACTATCCAAATTTATCCGAACAATTAAAGATTGAAGCAAATTCTTCAATTTTCTCCCAATATTTAATTGTTCAACTTACTCAATTTGCTCTAATGTTTAATTGTTCACCTTGCTCAATTTGCTCTAATGTTTAACTGTTCACCTTGCTCAATTTACTCCAATGTTTAATTGCTCCAATATTTAATTGTGTACGAGTATCATATTTCTGTTTACACTTTTTTATTACTATGATTTTGAATTTCGCAACACTCATTTTCAGATCTTTCCTTTGAATTCTTCATAAAATTTACTTATAATGATAACACTTGAAAATAATAAATGCATATCTTTAGAAAATATATTTCCACATTTTAAATGAATTCGTATCCACCATCAAAGTTTAGAGGAAGAACATTAAAACATTAAAAAAAAACAGTACATAAATGTTTTTTTCTGAAGAAAATAGTTAAAAGGTAATATTTGTATATTCAATGGTATCAAAGGAAATGAAATACTGTTTTTTTAACTCAAGAGTTTTGGCAAAAGAAAAGCTGTCGCGTTTTGATTTGAAAATCCTAGTAATATTTTTGCGTCCAGCGAGGCGGAAATATCCTAAGGAACGCTCCTTTACTAATGAGTCACCGGAAACTGGCGGGAAACGAGAACCTTCTCTGTGATTTTCCCGCCGACCAAAATAATAGTGTTGCCAATTTTGTGGAAGAAAAACGCTTTGATTTTATCTTTGTTTCTTAAACGTAATTTCAAATGGTAAACTTTGTTTCCATTTTCGATTTATTAGTAGGACAATAGATTATATTTTATACATTGTAGTTAGTTGGAAGAGTACCTTTTAGCAATAAAGTATAAATAAAAATAATCAAATTAAATATAAAATCAAAATGGCGATTCATTGTTAAAACATTTTAATAATGAAATGTTTGATAGTCATTGTTGCATAATTTTATCTTTAACATAATTTTATCTTTTGCATTTTGAATTTATAAAAAACCTTTATTTAAAAATAGGGACTAAATAATATCAATCTTTCCTGGAGCGTAGCATGAAACATTAATTGGAGAGTTGTTGAAATTTTTTGACGAGATATAAGGGGGTGGAGGAATAGTTAAGGACGTCATATAAAAATAACAATACGTGAGCATTTCCACAATTTCTCACTTCAACCAATTAAGGGATGTATGATAAGGGATGATGTTTATTTGTTTATTTATAATACGTGGTTGAGTAAGACTTTAAATAAAAAAAAAATGTAACTGAACAATTTGTTTTCTGCATGCATTTTCTTGTATAATACAATCAATGGTCCAAATTATATTTTAATTTGATTGAAATAAATTGTAATATATTTTTATCACAATCGGTCCGAACATCTGGTAAACAGTTATATCCCAAAAATATCTCCGCTCTTGGCCGAAATCGTCCCATGCTTCCCTTACCCCTCAGTCCCCAACCATTGAAGCGTGTATATCGGTACCAGTTCGAACGGAATTTAGTCTTATTTGTGCTCCCCTGAAGATGAGGTGAAAGCCTTGAAACCGGTAGGGTTATACCATTACAAAAAAGTGGAATAAACAGTGTTTGATACAAATAAATAACAATGTCTTTAAACCTCCACAAGGTTAATGCCTTAACTATAAACAACATAAACCACATGATTGAAATTAAATATACGATGGGCTATCCCTCGTGACCGAGTTTGCTTATCAGTAATTTTGTAGACGGAAAATACCTGTGCGTGTATTGGTTTATTATGTGCAAACTGTTGTACTTCAACAAGCAAACAATTTTAGCAAGGAGATTTTCCTTCGAACGGTGACGATCAACACAAGACGAACGGTAGGTATAATCTGTCACAGCCTGTCGATATATAGAGTTTTGCGCAATTTTCGTTGCCTTTTAGCGCCATAAGGGTTTCTGATGAGTAGCTTATAAGTTACAGAAAAACAATTTCAAATGTTAATTGGTCTAAGAGAAAAACCAGTTCATAAGTTAATCCGCAAAAAAACAAACCTATGGCGCCCGCTTGCTGAATGCTAACCGATAGACCACGGCCACTAACTTAAACTAAATTGAATAACAATGATATGATCGTCTTTTCTTTGGTTTAATGTGAAACGTGTAAAAATATTATGTATTCGTCAAATTATGTACAGCTATTCTTGAGTAACATTCATATACATTCACACGTCTGCATAGTTTATTAAATTATACTTTTCCTTTTCTTGGGGACATTTCATTATTGCCAGAATCGTAATAAATATTATCATAATTTTCCCAGTTGGCGCTAGAAATGATTAAAATAAAGACTTGGAGAATGTTGCCATTTGATTGTCTTTCGAACAATTATTGTTGATTCTAGTTCAAAGTTTGTAATCGTCTTTAAGCAGAACCGCAAACTCGGAAACCTCATTTACTTGCAAATGTGAAATGAATTCCGTCTTGTTCCTCTAACTTTAAATTAAATGTTCATTCGGAATGTTTTTATTCAGATATTTTAATAAAATATTTGATATTTAAATTTTATAGATAATTTGAAAAGGATAAACTTTGAGAATTGTTTGTGGGAAAACTTAATAAAATATTTAAGAAGAAAATATTTTATTTATAAAAAATAAATAAAATGTTTTCTTCAAAAACTTTTCGTTTTAGAACTTTCGAGAACATATTTTTATTAAAGTCCATTAAAACAATATATTAAAATTAAAGTGGCCCTGAATTATTTTCAAATCTCCAAATAAGTTTATTTAAAAAAAGACGGATGAAATTTATTTTATTTATTTTTTTGTTTTTTTTTTACCTGGCGAGTTTATTGCCATGTGGCAATCTCTTCCAACCAACCAGAAATATGTTTTTATATGCCCTAAGTGTTGACCAGACTGGAATCCTATTTGACCAGACTGGAATCCTATCCTGGCAGACAAGTGTCTTACCACCAGGCCACGGAGGTCGTCAAGGGTTAAAAAATTGCCAAACTAAATAATTGTTTTTTTTTATAAATTAATTTTGTCAATATTTTCTGGCACCTTTAGCTGTGTTCCTTTCTTAATTATACATTTAACATCCATCTCTAAAAATTAATGAGCCTTTATTTGTTAGTATATCAAACATTGTTATGTCGATATTCTAAGCAAGGCACGCATTTATTATATTCTTATAAGAATAAACGCGCTAGAAAGTAATGAAACTCCTTTATTTAAAAAAATACATTAATATGTATTCATGTTACTAAAGCAATGAAGTTACTGTAAATTGTTATAAGTGCTCACGTTTCCATATAACGTATCTGAAAAAGTTTATTTCTAAAAATGGAAAATAATGAAATTCAGATGTAAACGTAGAAAGCTCCATAGTTAACATGTTGTAAAGATCGGGTTTGACGTAACGAAAGAGAATTATTACTAATTTAAAAAATATATATTTCAGGAGGATACACCAATCCTTTAAAAATATTTGTGTCATAAAACTTTGCGCAATACTCTCGTCATTATAAAATAATTTTATAAAACAAAATTTATCTACATTTAAAAAACCATAACTTGTATTTTAAAGTTTACATGCACTACAAAACATAGAATATACGAGTATTTCAGCATGTACCCATCGCATAGCGAGAAACAAAATCCTGTATTACTCTCGCTTGGAAAATTGAGGCTGGAAAATCCCAAACCGCCCCCAGCTTCCGTGAATCCTCTTGTATACGATATAGCCAGGCTGATCAAGATTTATTTGCATTGCTTTACACTGTCATATTGTGCTGCGTCTTGTATGATATATCGCTGTATCATTTTTGTGATATAAATTAATCCATAAACGCTGTTGTTTTTATTCTGCGAGATTAATAAAAAAAAACTGAAGTTGACCTCTCAAGCCTTGTGATTAGCTTGTCTGACACTACGGGGCTTTAGGTTAGATTTCTGGTAGATTTTAAGTAAAACCTGACCATTTTTTTCACTTATTCACTTGGTAACATTATCACTTTCTGTTTAAAATTAATCGACAAAAATAAAGTGCGCTACGTTAATCTACAATATAACAAAAGTGAAATAGAATACATAAAAATACTTTTTAAACGGGATAATTTTACAAGGTTTTATTGTATCGTAAAAGACTAAAGAAATAATCAAAAAAACAATCCGAAAATCACAGGCAGTTTTCTAAATAATACGTCTATTTTGTAGATCACGCATTAACAACACTTTTTTAACTAAAATAATATCCGTCAATTTGTAATGTAGTCAACCAATAGAATTGAAACTGTCTAATAAAATGTATCAATTGACATGATATGTGAATTACATAACATCATGTATAGATGGAATGAGTGAAATTTACTTCTTCATATTTAATTGTACCAAGTGTAATCTCACAGGCTTATTGCGAGTAGGAAATTTTTTCTAGCCAACTAGACAAATGTTTTCGTAGTCTATGGTTAGTGTTAAATGGAAAACAAGTTGTATTAAAATTATATAGGTACTTACTTCCACCATATTTTAAATTCACCATGTATGTCATATTTTAACCGTTAGAGTGCTGAGAGTTTATATATAGACGTTTTATAGCATTGAAAAAAATGTCCAGCAGTGAAACGGTAAATATAACCTGATTAAATGAATTGTGATATATTTCTACATAAGTAAATATATCAGACGACTCTTCGTGTAAAAAAATAAATATAGTTACTATTGCAAATTGAACCAAAAACATGCAAGAGATACAATTGTATTGCCTCTAAAACATACAGGTCGGCGTTGTCTCTTTTTTTTTTTAATAAATAAGGGATGGAAAAATATCTTAATAAAAAGAGGCACTTTAGCACACTGGATGTACATGCAAAAGGTGCTTTTTCGGACAGCAAGCTATATTTATTCCCTTGAATGGCCCTTTTGTGATAGGCAGAAACGACAAATTTCAAAATTTTTGTATACATGCATTCACCCTATGCCTCTTCCATATCCATGTACTCGTATCTAGTCAAGAGTGTTATTTTGCTTTTCCAATTATTGAATTTTCCTTCAGTTACACGATTAGCTTAAGTTAGTTATTTATTCATCTAATTCAGGGGTGTCCAAATTGTGGCCCGCAGGCAACATGTGGCCCAATTTAAGATTTTGTGTAGCCCTTTCGAGGTTTCTAACTTTCTATTTATTTATTTTACACATGACCAGAATACATAATTTGCGAAAAAAAACAGGTAATTCAATTTAGACACAATTTTAATGGATCTGGGTTTGTTGCTTTTCATTTATCGTGTTCCCAGTATAGAATGTCTATACATTTTGGATTTTGTTATTGATAAAATAAAAAGCAAATTCCGTGCACGTTAATTTTATTAATTTTCAAAATTATAAAATCGATGTGTCGAAACAGGTTGACTGATGAAAACTTGACTAATCAACTGCGATGCGCGACATCCAAATTACCAGTCAATATTAAAAAATTATCAATCAATAAAAAACAAATGTTTCATTAATTTTACAAAGTAATAAAACATTTCGATTGTAAGTTGTTTGTTTATTTTTAATATAAAAAAAAGTCATATTATTATTAAGTTATAAAGTATTTATATGTGAGACCCATCAAAGACTTGCAATGTTTTATTTGCCCACCGAATTATATCAGATGAACACCCCTGATCTAATCAGACACTTTATCGTTAAGAATACAAATAGTTGATTCCATTACGGCAATCATTTCCAATCATCAGATCAGAGTTACACAGATTCGTAATAATTAATGTCGTAAAAACAGATTCTTGCTAATAATTATTATTGAAAAAAGATACGTGCATACCATCATGCCATTTTTCAGTCAGAGTAGGCAGAGACATCGTCTGCCTACTTTTCTTTGATTCAACATAGCCTTTACTTAATCCAATCATATTTTTTTTGGTTTTTCTCTATTACACCTTCCACTCACATTCGCGCGGTATACATATAGTGGAAAAATATGTTATTTTTAATTAATTGACTTCGTCATGCACACCCTAATGTTTATAATGGTTGTCATTATTCGTCTTTAGGTATATATTTCATATATCAAATGCTTTGATATCTTCGGTGGTATAAATTATCTCAAATATACTCGTACTTAATTAACAATATAATTTATTTTTATCAAACACCGTTTATCCCACTTTTTTGTAACGGTATAACCCTATCGGTTTCAAGGACATCGATCCGAACATCTGGTAAACAGTTAAATCCCAAGAATCTCTCCGCTCTTGGCCGAAATCGTCACATGCCTCCCTCACCCCTCAGCCCCCAACCGTTGAAGCGTGTATATCGGTACCAGTTCGAACATAATTTAGTCTTGTTTGTGCTCCCCTGAAGATGAGGTGAAAGCCATGAAACCGGGAGGGTTATACCGTTACAAAAAAAAGGAATAAACGGTGTTTGATAAAAATAAATTACAATGTCTTTAAACCTCCACAACGTTAATGCCTTAACTATAAATAACATAATTAACAATGATATGTTATTCTTTAAACGCTGCTTCTAAGGAAAAAAAACTTAAAGTGTATATTGAAGTACATGATATAACCCACGAATCGAGGATAAGAACTCTTTGAACAATTATTTTTCCCCCTTTACTACTAAATAACCACAGGTTTAAGTTTACACCTGTTTTATAACTATTTCACTCATCAGTGAGATACTTTCAAAAGCGCAAACTTTAAGTACTTTTCTCTTTTGTGTTTATGTATATAAGATATTTTAACTTCCATAAACTTGATTATACCTTGTTAGCAAGAATTTAAAAGTTTATCACAAATATTTGCGAGATTCGTAATTTCTGCCGTATTCAAAGTTTCTGCAATATATATTTTAAGTTTTTTTTCTTTGAAGCAGCGTTTAAACATTATCATCGTTAATTAAGCATTAATGAATCAGAAGACTCGTCAAAAGCATATTGTCGACTATCTGTCGGTGATTCTCAATTCTTCGAGAATTAAGGCGTTGTTTCACTTTGCTGTATATAGAATTCATAACATACTCCTCCAACACCACATTTCAAATGCATTTATTCTACGTCTCTCGCTTGCTCTCAGAGTTCAAGTCTTCGCCCCACACATCAATATTGCGAAGACTAGAAACTTAATTAGGTGCATTTTTGTCGTTATGGTGATAGTTCTGCTCTTTCATATAGTTTCCAGCTTTGCCATCGGTTTTTTTGCCATTCTAGTTTATCTTTTTGCCTCAGCCTCGCATCTTACATTATTGGTAATACTGGAGCCTACGTAAATAAAGTCAGTAACCCCATCAGAATATATACACGTATGTACATACTATGTTGCGTCCAATAAACCTTCATTTATTTATTCAATTGACACCATAAGTGTAACTACTTTCTGATGGTTTTCTTTTTCAAGTTATTGGTGATTTTTTTTAAATATTGTTTTTTTTTATATTTTCTTCGTATTTATTTTATTTAAAAAATTATGTTTGTTATAACGTTTTTTTCAGTTTGCGTGTGACCTAAAATATCGTAACCTCTCAACCACAACCTTTGTAACTCTTGTTTAATTGTTTGGAAGAGTTGCCGTCCGTCAATTACCCCGCTAACTGTACCCTTGTACAAGTGTCAAATAAATAAATAAATTTATCAAGAATGAATGATAACCTGTGACGAGTACAATAAATGGCACATCACCAAAGACAGATAAGAGTACTTGTTAGCGCCACCAGGGATGACTATGCTAGTCAATTTGTGATAACCATATCTTGTTGCATATAGGGCATCAGTATTGCAGCTTATCAGCGTTTTCTTTCTCCACTTATCACGAAACAGGTCTTTGAAATACATTTGTATTATTATTTCTATTTAACCAAAAATACATTAAACATAAACTTGGAAAATTATACCTTAAAGTTCCTTGTTTTATTGCTGATGACAGTTACACTTTTCCAGTGGAAGTAACTGAGATCTGTCGGGAGTGGCATGATTTTCTTTTTTCCACTAAAGTATGGAGTCCAGTTTTCAGTCATTAGTCTTTCGTTGTAGTCGATGTATGCAGATATTTCATAGCCAATCTTATTTCGAAGGCGGAGAAAAATGAGCGTCTGAAAATAAAAAGGAACAGTCTGGTTATTTTGAGAATATTTTTTATGTACAATGGTAGAGTTTTTTGTAACTTATTACTTTGCCATTATTTGAGATATCAAAAATGTTTTCAATCCAATTAAATAAATAATAAATAAATAATAGGTTTACCAACATAGTATGTACAGATTATATTTAAATAACACTTCTAAAACACATAAATTGCAGATAATACATTAAATACAGAAGCTATCAAAAGGTCTGGGCTCATCTAATAGCATCCCCTCGGCCAAGATACACACCACCAATATAGTCCTCAGGTTGTATGCTCTTCTGTCCCGGACTACGTCCCCCAGGCCGTGCTTCTGCATCAGGTTATCTTTTTGCACCACCCATGAATTCTTTGACCTTCCTCTGGTTGTTATTCGAGGAAGATCCATGGAGATTGCCTGGTTCACAATGTGATCGGGTGCTCTGCGTCCAACGTGCCCATACCATCTCAATCGCCTCTCCTCCATCTTGCTGTTGATGTCTGTAACACCCAGGATTCCACGAATGCGTGAGCTTCTTATTTTGTCTCTTAGGGACACACCTGCTGACCATCTAAGCATGCGCATTTCAGCAGTTTCTAGTTGCCTAGAGTAAGAGTTATACATCGTCCAGCATTCGGAGCCATAGAGGAGTGCGGGTCTGACAATCGTTTGGTATACTTTTCCTTTTAACTTTACTGGCATTTTCGGATCACATAGAACTCCCGTCATTGATGTAAACTTCATTCATCCCACACTAATTCTATGTGTTACATTTGCTGCACATCCTCCATCGCTATGGATGAGTGACCCAAGATACTTAAAGGAGTCACAATTTGGTAATGTTTCTCCATCCATTTGCATTACGGGAGTGACAGCATTTGTGTTCTCGAATGGTAGGTACAGATACTCTGTTTTATTTCTGCTCAGTCTCAATCCATTGTCCTCCAAGATTCTTCTCCACCTTTCCAGACTATTTTGCAGGTCTTCGTGTTTTTCACTTATTAATACGATATCGTCTGCAAATAGTAGGATCTTTAGGAGACTAAGGTTTAAGTAATTCAATAAAACTTTATTTATAAAACCTTTTTTTAATTCCCAATCCATCTTGAAAAATAAAGCCGGTCCCTAGGCGATACTGAATGATACGCATACTATATTCGCCTTACGAGAAGATTTGAGTAACACTGACATAAACTACAAAGGTTATCAAAGGAAGGGTTCTTGATAAAATATCAATTATGAGTTTTCTCGGCTACTAAAAGTGTCCTATAAGTACGGGCTTATGTTAAAATAATAAATTCAGGGTGTCTTAAAATTTGTATATCATACAAAGGTTATCAAAGGAAGGATTCTTGATAAAATATCAATTATGAGTTTTCTCGGCTACTAAAAGTGTCCTATAAGTACGGGTTTATGTTAAAATAATCAATTCAGGGTGTCTTAAATTTTTTATATCATATACAATTTGAATGATTTTAAATTTAGTATTTATTAAGGTTCATCCAATATTTAAACTCCAAATTAAAGTAGACAAATGTAGATGTTTTTCGTTATCGCAAATATTCGAATAATGATTTTTGGTCTTCACAATATTAATGACGTGGAATCGCAAACATCACGAATAATTTATTTTGGTATTTGCATTTTTTTTTAATATAAAAAAAAGTCATATTATTATTAAGTTATAAAATATTTATATGTGTGACCCATCAAAGACTTGCAATGTTTTAATTGGCCCACCGAATTATTTCAGTTGAGCACCCCTTATCTAATTAGACACTTTATCGTTAAGAATACAAATAGTCAGTTAATCCTATTACGGAAATTATTTACAATCATCAGATCAGAGTTACACAGATTCGTAATAATTAATGTCGTAAAACAGATTCTTTCTTTCAATGGTTGCTCTCAATTCATTAACTGTTGCCGGTTTTGTTTCATAAACTTTATCTTTGATGGGCCCCATTAAAAAGTTCATTGGCGTGAGATCTGGGGAGCGCGTGGATGTTCAATACTATCTCTACGTCAAATCCATCTGTTAGATATTTTTTTATTATGATAGATCCTCACATCACGATGGTAGTGGGAAGGGGCACCATCTTGCTAGAAAGTCCTCATTATCTCTAAACTCCTCACGAATGCGGAGTATGACAAATTCCTACAGCAAATTCAAGTAAACGTCACAATGTAAAATGACGAACTTATTTTTTTGGGACACCCTATAGGTATTGAAAAAAGTTTCTTGCTAAAGTTTTCATTTATAGCGAGATTTTTTCTTTGGAAATGTAACTATTTGGGCGGATGTTGTTTTTGATTCAGAATGTATCTGACATCGCGGATAATTATTTTTGTTTCATATTTCTTTTATACAATATATAAAATAATATACGGTAACTTGAACATTTGGATTATGTCCTAACAATAATAATTCAATGACAATTTACATAGCACTGTTTAGGGAGCAGACTCTCCTCAAGGGCGCTCTAACTCGGGATTCGAACCCACTATTATTGATAGTTTAAAAATATTCCAAAATAAATGTATTGAAATGGAGTTTAGGTGGCTACGGCCATTAGACGAGGTATTTTCCCGTATCTGCGTATGTATAGAAACACATTTTTGGAAAGAAGACTGCAGAAAACTTTCTAAGGGAAGATAAACTACAAAGAAACCCTTGAAGATATTCTGATATGTGATAGTAACGTATTCGTCTTAAGGTCTAGTGTAGAGTACGTGTGTAGTGTTCATATACAATATAATAATAAATTGTAACTCCATATTACAATAACAAATAATCGCAACGAGTTTTTCTACACTCAATTTCGAGGCTCTCTTCAGACCGAATAACTCCGATTTGTTACGAGAACTATATTTAGGTCTAACTTGTGTCATCTTTTATTGGAAATGTGTAACTCAAAAGATATATTTTAATGAGAGATAACATTTTTCAAATGCATTGGTAATTTAACATAGTTTTATTTTTGCCTACGGATTTATGTATTATCAATGTTTCTGAATTCATCCATTGAAGAAGGCATTGGGCCGCCCCAGAAGGTTTGAGGAGACAGACAGAGCGGTAATGTAAAAAGAGGATTGTGCTGGACGAAGCGGAAGAGTTGTTTGAGATTGAGATAGATATAAGAGTTGAACTGCGCTGGAAAGGTATTTATTTCGACCCGGTATAAGGTGATGATAATGATAGTACATTTTCTTTTTCAATAAAAAAACAAAAAACTTTTTAAAATTTAGTATGATTTTTGTGGTTTCCTGTTAACGAATTTGAAATCACGAACTCAAAATTTGATGAAATTACACATTTTGTTTTATTTTTTTCAATCAGTACATATCCTTAAAATTATTTCAATCCGATGTATGCGATTTCAATGGACATTTATTATTTAGTCAACCAAGGTTTTGTTAATTTATTAATGCTTTTATTAAAAAAAAAAAGAATCGTATACATATTTAACATTTAACGATGCAATTCCATTAGCAATTTTTGAGACATCATTATCTTATCGTAGCTTTAAATACTTGTGTAATGTCTTCACTCCTTAAAAATATTATTCTCTCTTCTGTTTTATTTGAAATATAATTTTATTAGTTGAGTATTTCGTTGTATTGTACTACACTTTCATATGTACAGTACAGCCTGATGGGATATATACCATGTGACAATATCTTCCAATCAACCACAAATATTTACAATAGGTAGGACCATAAGTGAAAACCAGATAGGAAGACTTTTTAAATTAAAAAAAATGTTACTAGCGGGAATCGAACCCGTAACACCCTGTTATAGAACATGTGTCTTACCAAATATGTCGCAGAAATAAAGATGAAGGATTCCACTTCAACTCTATATGATATTGTACGCATAAAAAAATCCATGTGTAATCAAATTAATAAAAATGTAATTGATTGAATGATTATCGCTTCTGTTGAAGCCACGCGTTTGTGTTGCTATTGTGATACGCTGTATGCTTACGTAACAGTCGTGAACTGAGACAGACACAGACGTTTATGTTAAGGTCGTGAGTAAGACTCGTACGATTGAGATTTCACCGTAGGTTAAGCGGCATTCGGCGCGCTTTCCTACTGAGAGCGAAATTGATAACTTACAAGCCTTGATTATGAGAGGTTCAACGTTCTCGAAAAGTTGATACTTTGAGCTGAAAAAACGTGGTATGATCTCCGAAAGACCTTATATTTTTTATTTATTTAATACTTTTATTACAAACAGAATCTGCGGGCTTATTGCCAGGCAGCAATATATTCCAACCAACCAGACAAAAGTAAATTAAGCAAGTTATATGGTCGCATAAATCATTCAAATGACTATCCATCCCCACGAAATACATAAACACATACCTGAGCATACTCCCAAGAACCCCACAAAGACGGACTATCACCCGAACATTCTTTTTCACATAAAGTGAGATATCATTAATCAAAAGAAAGGAAGGGATGGTGGAGAGGAAAGGATAAGAAAATCAGTAATGAAACACGTTATTTTACTGACTAGAAATGAAGAGTTTTTCAGTCGCTTCTTAAAGCATGCCAAGGACGGAGCGGACCTTATACCTGAGTCTATAAATAATTTATGACTACATAAAATTTTATTTTATTTAAAAATAAAAATGGTCAACTATTGTGTCCAGATTTCGAGCAATTTGATAAGGGAGCAATGATTTTCAAATATCGGCGCGTGATCCTGCATTTGACAGTTGTTTCACCTTTCCAACTTAAAACCATTTTTCTTTTTCATGGCAGCGGAGCGATCAGAAATAAAGGGAAGTGATGATACCCCACGCAAACGGGCCAAAAAAACTTAATCTACCCACGATTATATTATATGTCAGATAAAATAAATATAACATACTTAATTTTTACAACATACATATAGTTTCACATTTCTATATATTTTTTTAAAAAGATTGAAACACTCCTTAATTATAATATAGTTACGAGTAGATCAGTCTTAACTTTGACAAATACAGTTGGTAAGTTGCATGTCTTTCATTCTGGAGATCGCGTGTTCGAGTCAAGATGATACTCACTTTTAATCTTATGATAAAAAGTTTCCGTCTTTTTCTTATTTAAAGCCTCTTAAACATATTTCGGGTTGAGTTGTTTAAGGTGTTGTATTGCGTAATTTACCTTATGATGCTTTGAAAATGCGTTGCAGTTTTCATCTTCAGGGTTGTTTGTATTCAATTGCACTATTTATTTGACTACAAACAAGCCTTGAAGATGAGAACCACAACGTTTTTCGAAACGTCGACGTCATAAGTCAAACTACGCGGTAAAACAACTTGAAATATCTTATAAAACTAATACGAAGAACATACATTTTGGGTTGGTTTAAAAATATTGCTAGATGGCAATAAGCTCGCCAGGTTTTACTATGTTAAGAAAGTGTCTTCTTCTCCCTGGCTCCATCCCAACTCACTGTCTGCGAATACTGTTGGGGTCAGCTCTCCTCGTCCTCAGCTTGTATGCTCTTCTGTCCCGGACTACGTCCCCCAGGCCGTGCCTCTGCATCAGGTTATCTTTTTGCACCACCCATGAATTCTTTGGTCTTCCTCTGGTTGTTATTCGAGGAAGATCCATGGAGATTGCCTGGTTCACAATGTGATCGGGTGCTCTGCGTCCAACGTGCCCATACCATCTCAATAGCCTCTCCTTTATCTTGCTTGCATGTTACTATGTTAAGAAAGTGTACTACAGTAAAATAATTTTTTTATAATTTTTTTTTCTACAATGTACGGTCAATTTCAATCAACTTGCACATAATTATATATACATTAAAGCTTCTGTTTGCGTGTATACCAAATTTAAGATGTTACAAAAAGTATAGATATTACAAAATCAACATGACTATAGTTCGGAAATTCTAGGATGAGTCCTGTGACAGCTTACAAAATTACCCCAATACAACCTTATGTAATGTATTTACTTTAATGACTTGCTATTTCTTAGAATTGAGGCTTATATTAAAGTTGATAAAATAATTAAAATTAGTGAACATCGTTACAAGGTTGTATTGGGGCAAATTTGTGAGCTGTCACATGACTCATCCTATATTTTCTGAACTATAGTACAAAATCTGAAAAAATACATACCATATACAAGCACGCAACATACCAGAGTTCAGAGTAATCCGTAAAAAAATGTGTGACTCCAATGATTTCTCTGACCGAAAAATGTGCGACTCCCATGATTTCTCCCGAAAAATGTGTGACTCCCATGATTTCTCCCGAAAAAGGTGTGACTCCCATGATTTCTCCCGAAAAATGTGTGACTCCCATGATTTCTCCCGAAAAATGTGTGACTCCCATGATTTCTCTGACCGAAAAACTCTTTCGATTTATCCAACTTTTACATTTCCTTCTTTCAAAATAATAAACACTTGATCTGACTATATTTTCCTTGGTCTTCCTCTACACGCCTTCAACTAACATTTGTGATATACGTTCGTTTTATAAGTATTTCTTAATTAATTCAGTTTACATGTCCAAACCATTCCAAACTGCACTTTTTGATCTTACTAAATTCATCAGCCTTGTGTTCACAATAATTTCGTTCCGTATTTTATCATACGTTGTCAAACCATATATTCTTCTCAGTGCACGCATTTATACAGCAAAATATTACTAAACGGTTAAATATAATATATAATTGAAGCCTAAAATATGAAGATTATCTTATAAGTATTGGAGAACGGAATATAGAAACAGACATCATAGTTAGAAACAATCCAGCTCACGATACAAAAGTTCCATCCCACATATCAAACATTAGCGATTCACAACGCGATTTAAAGATCTGGGATATAATATTGGTGTTTTCCACAACACTAGATTACGGACTTAGGTACACGTCTTCTAACCCATCACGGTCCGGACGGTTTATCACCCAACTTGACCAAAAGTTCTGGCCAATATTGAAATACGTTTAATAATCAATTTTATAATTTCAAATAAACGGATAGAACTATTTATTTTGAGAGTGGAATTACATTCAAAATAATATTTTTAAATTAACTTTAAAAATAAACTACTGGAATGCAAAGAGCATGGAGCTATACTACAAAGTGAATTATTTAACACATATTCATTTGAAGTAAAAAAATAAAATTCTAAAACTTGTATAGATTTTACAAGTATGCTAGTAAAGCCGTGGCTGGATTACGTAGTTTTCAGAAAACCTTCGTATATCAATCCAGTAATACCTGCTGATTCAAATCACCACCTTACGCATAAACTAGAGGAGGTGAAGGAAGTGTGCTGTGATTGGAAAGTTTGAAGCTCTGTCCTTTCAATCAATTCCAAAAGGAAAACGACGCGTGTATGTAAAATATCCTTATATAAATTGTTTTCACCACTGTCTACTCTGTCCATAAGATTATATACAATACAACATTAAGATAGTCATTTCTTACCTCATTCCCCGTAAGACTATATATAACATTTGTATGTTATTTCTTACTTTAACATAAATACCATCGAAATATATTAATTTGTATAGTCACTTCTCATTCTATTCCCCATTGAAATATATACATTTGTATAGTCACTTCCTACTCTATTCACCATTAAACTATATACAAGTACCCGACGGTAAGTAATACACATCGGGCTTAAGAAAGATACTGTCGGCCATAATCGGTTAACTTCGGCTTTGTAGAGCATCGTCTCTGTCATTCATACACGTGTTCCGTCGCGAATTGTCAGTCGTTGTCAAGCGTTCTAGGGACAGAGACGACGCTCTACAAAGCCGAAGTTAGCCAATTATGGCCGACAGTCTCTTTCTTAAGCCCGATGTGTATTACTTACCGCCGGGTTCTGTACAATATTTGTAAAGTCACTTCTTACTCTATTCCGTATAAGATCATAGACAAAATATAATCTAAATCGTAGATTAAGTAACGGGCATAATTAACTCATTCCTTAGGAAGAGGTATGTTGAATGACCATAGTAACGAGTATATGTTTAAAAGTACGAGTATAGTGGAGGAAAATAAAATTAGCGATAAATTATCTCTTCTATTTTGATAACCAGTAGAACGCAGATTAAATGAGTTAGCTTCGGGGCTAGGATATCAATAGGTCTAAAAAAAGTTGATGATAAAAAAACACAGTTACATACTGCTACCAAATAATGAGAATCATAGTCTAGAAGTGATAACTGACTTCTTTTACTTAGACTCTGTATTACAAAAAAGAAGGATTCCAGGTTGATGTGAAGAACAGAACCATCACCATCACGGCAAAAATACGTATACTTAAGTCTAATGTCTTCGCAATATTTATGTACAACACAGAGACGTGGACTTTTAGAATAAGCGAGAGATGTAGAATAGATGTATTTTGCTAACGGGAAAAATAGCGAACCTTTTGTTGATTTACAGATTTTTGTTTAGTGTACCGGACCATTATTTACATCATCGTAAAATAAGTCTGTTTTCGATGCCGTATTCACGAACTGAGCAAATAAGAGCATCTCCAATCTCACACGGAATGATCTTGTAGAATGATTTTTCTGATTTCGATATTTTCCACATCTCGGTGGATAAATTGATGATTAAATTCCTTAATAAACTTTGTAGGCGTAACTAAACAACTTTACCGGGATGCATGAGTAATATTCATCCTAAATCACTTCATTCAATATTATGTCATACCTTTAAATCAGATTTTATAAAATATGAAAAATCGTTCATGGTCTGTTAAGTGTTAACCCAGATTGTGCCTACGCAAGGAAAGTTTGTGCTGAGAATGCTTGCTCGGATACTCAACTCGGTTGAGATGGATTTGCTGTGTTATACAAGTATGAGCGGTCTCAATAAAGCTTTGCCCCGCACATGTAGCGGGAATCAGACGAACTTTGTTTACAAGTTATATATAAAACTTCGCGCCTGTGCCACTCAATTTTCTTTAAGGTTCTTTTATTAAAAATGTTTTTTTTTTTATAAAAAATATATTTCTACTTCATTGTGTTGTATCTTTACTGAGAGTTGTCTCGAATTCAGCGAACCACCTGTCTCCATCTCTCCCTGTTCTGGATCACGTTGAATATAACGCTTAAAGAGGATCATTTATTTGATCAAAGGACACCTTTCTCTTGCTAACCTTTCTTCAACTATCCCAGTTATCACAAAAATCTCCAGACTCACGATTCTTTCTAGCAAGATGCTCAAAGTACGTTAAATATTTTTCTGTGTGTTGCCAAAAGTCTATCGGTAATGTCCAATTCTTGAATAATAAATACGTTGGTGTAGATTGTGGTCGATTGGATACGAAGCATTCGCCTCCAATACCACATTTTGAAGGCATATATCATGTATGTTTAATTTTTTTCTCATAGACATGTAATATTTTATCATGAAAAAAAATGTTATGACTTGAAATTGTAAAAAAAAATATTTTAGTGTTTGTAGGGGGATTACTTAGATCCCTGATTCTCTATCGTTTTCATTTCACGGCACCTTAAGTGTATAAAGATACATACATAGAAACCATTACGCCATCCATCTGTCGGAGTAGACAGAGAGGAAAGAGCGCCAGAGACACACATCATTTGCTTCTACTACATCCATAGACTTTTTTATACAACGCCCATAATTTATCCAATTCAACCACACTTGCCTTGCTTTTCCTCTAGCACGCCTTCTCCACATACTTTAAATATATATTTGTTTTATTAGTATTTTGCAGTAATTCGTTCTACATGCCAAAACCATCTTAGAGTGCTCTTTTTCGTTTTACTCAACACATCATCCTTAAGTACACATCCATCCTTAATCCCTACATTCCGTGTTCTGTCGTACATCATCACCCTATGTATCATCTCAGTACACACATTTCTATAGCATTCATTCATCTTCTTCAGTCCTTTTCTACGTCCACGTTTCCCTCCCATACATCTAATTTTGAACTAAAATACTGTTAAGGTCTATCATCTAAGTAGATTTTGGGACTAATTTGCGTAACTCTTGTTTTGTCTGGCTAGTTGGAAGAGATTTCCAAGTAGTAATTAACTCACTAGTAGTATACTAGATAATAAAACGTCTCGATTGCTAAATAAATAATATAATAAATCTTAATAATTATTTATCCGCCTTTATTTTAAATTACAAAAAAACCTTGAAAATAATATTGATACATCCGAGATGAGACGGTTGGTCGGAAGAAATTGCTGTAGAGCAATGAGGTGTTTCATGTTTAGTCATATACACAAAATAATTAAAAATAACATTGTGTTTTTTTTTGTTACAGGTAAGTTTGAGACGCCCCGACATTGTAAATAAATATCCCTAAAAATCAGCGAAAAGGTAAATAATTGTCCATATTTTCTTTTCCACACTTTTTTCTATTTCAGAAATTAATTTAGAAAGACTATGTAGAACTTTACTTTTTTTTAGTATTTCCTATTTAATGAGGAAAAATATTTTTGAATGGATTTTTTTTTTACAATTTATAATAAAGTCTACGTGGTAATACGATTTTCTTCTAACTCGGGGGTTGCGGTTTCGATTCCCGATAGTACCCAAATAAGAAAATGCCTTTAGACTGATTTTTACTTAAGGCATTTGTAATCTATTTTTGGCTGGTTGGAAGTAATTACTACATGACAATTAATCTACGAAGTTGCACTGTGTACAATGCAATACAAAAATAAAATATTTATTAAGTAATAAGCTGAATATGCAATACAAAAATAAAATATTTATTAAGTAATAAGCAAATAAAGCTTAATAAAATAATCAAAACACTTTCATTTAAAATAATTTATGTGACAATATTTGACAACGCCCGTGGTGACTTAGTTGGTAAGACGCCTATTTCCTTATCTGGGGTGGCGGGTTTGATTTCCCTTGAAACACAGATATTTTAAAAAATTATGCCGATCTAGTTTTCATTTAAAGCTTCTTGAACAAATTTCAAGTTGTACTGTATATACCAATACCTTTTAGCTTTTTAAGTATCTGCTTTCAAAGAAAGTCTACAATTGCGATATCACAAATGTATTTCATAAAATGAACATGATTTTGTAAACATACAACGAGATATATACTCGTATGTAAATAAAAATTACCACGAAGTACATAAAACTGTACAAATAACTTTAACACTTCTTTCTCTATGTCTAATATTACATATTGTTGTCGATGAATCAATATTTGAAACAACTGGAAAACAGTCAAAATAATTTTTGCTATATTTCATTTTAACAAATCAATTTCAATTATTTATTTATTTTCTCAACACAGGCTTTGCCCAATTACATTGAAAAACACAAAAAATGTTAATATTTTTTTTCATACATGCATACACATATACACACATATATACATATACACATATTCAAAGTCACTTAACTACGTTGATGAGTGCTTTCTAACACCCCCAATCTTAGAAGAAAATGTTCTTTTGCTTTTGGTAATGTGATATGAAATATTAAATTCGCCTTCGACGAGTCCTCTGATTCTTTGGGCACATTCCTCGTGGCCAAGGAGACAGTTTGGAGAGGTTTGTGGTTACTGTAGGCGTGGAAGGACGACGTACAATATGAATAATCCCAAAGCGTTGGACTACCCATAACAACTGCGGAGTAAAGGGATGGATGGAGAAGAGTCTTCGGAGACTATCATAGAAGTCCCGATCCTCAGTCATAAGCTGCAAGACAGGATGGTGATGATATTAAATTACAACATTTAAATACGTGTGCAATTTCTCTTAAACAAGATTTTATTTAAAGTCTAGCATAGGTAAGCTATAAATTTCGATGTTTTACCATTAGCAAAGGGGTGCTCAAAAGAGAAACTGAAATATGGATCCCTCTAGCTGCACGAAGATGGGGGAATTGATTAGCTATTCACGGCAATCGCCTGAATGGATGTTAAGTGTAGCGAGCTATCCAAATATGAAGTAACTAAGCGAGAAAATGTATCTTTGATAACGTCGCTTTCACTGCAAATAGCACGGTTGATTTTTAGTGAGGCGTTTAACCCCTTAAGTTGATCAAAACACATGTTTTAATGCAATTAAAAAAAAAACATTAACTGTATTTTCCATGAAATGTCTCAAAAATAAAAATTATACACTCATTACACAGAATAAGTATGTTATGCGTGTATAATAAATCTTTTCAGGTATCTTAATGGGACGTCTCTATTGTATCTTGTGAGTCTGTATCTAAGATATGTTCTTTTGGAGAGTAGAACGTTAAGGTCCAATATATTTTCATCAAATAAATTGATTGTTCCAAATTAAGCAAACGGGCCAATTTCAAACTTGAACTCTTTGTTTTCAGATAAATGGAATATTTCAATTATATCTTTCGAATCTGTGTCTGAGAAATGTTCCTTTATAAGGGAATGAAACTTGAGGTGGACTTCATCCTCATTGAATAAATTGATTGTTCCGAATCGATCTAATAGGGCGGGGCATAATGTAAGAACTTTTGCCGTTACTGGTGCTGTTGTGTGGAATCGTCTACTTCTTAGTGTTTGAGATAGGGGTGGCGTGTGCAACTTTAAGAAGCACTTGAAGACAACCCTTTTTGAGAGGTCAGCTCCAGAACAGATAGTTCTCCACCTGCTTCCAGTCTTCCTGCACTCCGCATAAAGTCAGTGACTGCCATATTAGGCCGTAGAGCTTTCGTTGCCCATCGACTATTGGCTTTCTCATGAATTATCCATACAGTCTTGGTTTTGAAAGTCTGTGATTGCTCGGTTGTATCATATGTCCGGTTCATCTAAATCTCGCCTCTACAACAATATTCTCTAGAGGTTAACATTTGAGTTTTGCAGGACTGAGATATTTGTAACATCGTCACTCCATTAAATTCAGAGAACGTGGCAAAGGACATGCTGGTGGAACATTTCTAGCCTTTGAAAAGGTCTTCTTTAAGGAGTCCGAGTTACAGACTCCTAGATAAGATTGGAACGAACAATGGCCTTGTAGACAGGTATCTTGGTAGAGTAAAAGAACTTCAGGAATCATATTTTAAGACTTTTCATTCGATATTATGGTACCCCTCAATATGTACGAAGTAATGATGCGGAAATTTTGAAAAGTGTAATCGCGAGGCAATATTGTCTTCGGCAACAGAAATCTAGCCACCGGGTAGGCAGGTAGCTCGCGATTCACAATAACGCGTTTTAGGAAATACTACTGCATGTGGACATGCAACAACATTCGTACACGTTAAGCGCGTGCGAGGTTGCCAAACGAATTCAATTACCATATTAGTAAGGTTTTTGAATATTTTTTTGAGTGCCCTTAACCCTGTCCCTTAGCTCGAAACCCCCTGGTGGAAGATCTGATTCTTGCCAACTACTCGTATGTTACGGAGGTCATCTTTCAAGATGTTTTCCTCGATAAAGTGTCACAAATACACTAGCAGACTATGCTTATCAGACACTCGGAAATCATTCTTGAACGTGACATATTGTCTGTCGTCGTCTAAAACTCTATAAACTAAATTCTCCAACCGGTTTTATAGTGACAAGTGTTACTATATACCATCATAAAAGAGTTTGTTTGTTTTTTTTTTAAGTTTTGGCAAGTTTCTGATGAAATAGCTAACACCAATGTAGGTTGCCCGTTAAGCAACAGGTTAAGTCCCAGTCTCGGGATGTTTGCTCTTCGCTTGTTAACTGTTCGCTATCTTCCAAGTTATCAACTAATGAATCAGGACTAATAGAGCGTTGTAAACTACACTTCCATTGTGATACAAACTCTTCAAAGAATCAAATTTATGTAAGTTTTAAATTAGTTTTTTTTTTATTATTTAATAAATTTTGTGATTCTTTGAATTAAATAAAAAGTTTGCACATCATTATTGTCATCGTTATACTCATCCAGGGACAAAATAAATCCCCATCTAGTGCAATCACTACTAAAAGTTTAGTTTAGTTCGATCCCACCACAATCCACACATAGGGGACGAAATAAACCCTATCCAGCGCGATCCACAATAGAAGTTAAGTTAAGTTCGATCCAACCCCCCTTCACGCTGCTATATGATGTAAAATAAACCTCATTCAGCGTGGTCACTACTAAAAGTTTAGTTCAGTACGATCTCACCACCACCCACACTGTTAAGGGGGGCAAAATAAGCTCAACCCAGTACAATCAGTTCAGTTCGATCTAATTACCATCCACGCTGTTATAGGGGACAAAATAAGTCTCTGTCCAGTGTGATCACTAGCAAACGTTCAGTTTAGTTCAATCCAACAATCATTCACGTTGCTATGAGAGACAAAATAAGTTCACATACAGCGCAATCATCACTAGAAGTTCAGCTCAGGTCGATCCCAACACCATCCATGCTATTATGGGGAACAAATAAGTCATGGAGGTAGTTAAAAATTATTTTTATAGTTCGAACAATTTGACTGAGAATGATTGATAGACCATCATTATTATCATAGATCTTTCTTGAAGAATTTAATAAAAAAAGGAAGAATTCTTTGAAAGAAATTTCACGATACAACTTTTTTTATTAAGTTTTTATTTTAAGTTGAACATTGTGTCATAAATAAATAAATAATTTATTTATGACATAATGACACTAGATCTATTATGTAAACATATAAATATATTGCTTTCGTCACATTTATACATCGCGTCCTGTACAACCTTCTATTATTCGCACTCTTTTACTTTATCTTATTTCAAAATTGGATACTGTTATCCAAATAAAGAATAAATAATTTTTTTCAAACCTGTTCTAAATAAAACATGCCTGTAGAAAGTTCAAACAACTGTTTGTTTCATATAAATATATCCACGATGAAAGTTCTAACAACTTTTTATTTCATATAAATATATCCACGATGAAAGTTTGATCAACTAGATACGTTATCGATGAAACTTTGATATTGCTCTTTAAAAACAAAGGACTTCTCAGTTCAAACTTTTTCTTCCTTGTTTTTCAGCAGTTTTATCCTTAATGGACCAAAGTATGGTCTAAATGGTGCAACCACATTTCCCCTAAATGATTCAAAACCATATTGGAATGGTGTTTTCCAATATTAACTTAAAATATGATCAAAACTTGCTTTCTTTACAAACGGTTGTATTATACTTCTAAAAGATATTTTCGATATTGTCGAGATGTTTCCAGTGCATGGAAGAATCTAATAAACTAACATTTTATGGAGAATATTTGACGTCTACTGAATCGAAATCGTTCATTTTCAGAAAACACTTACTATAAAATCGTATTATGACTTGAAATGGAGATTACTGGGGTGTTGATAATATTTGATAAAGCAATTCTTAGACGATAGAAGCTCCGAAACTGGTCATTGATGCGTGAAAAAGGGAAAGATTTTCTACGAAATGTTGACTGTTAATTAACTCAAAAGATTTTTTAATATGTTGACCTCTATTTTATTGCTTATTTTTTGGGTTCGATTTTCGTTGAAACTCAAAAAATAAAATAAAAAAACCAGTCTGGAAACAATACATGCACGCGATACACGTGTGCGCCTGTTGTTGCCTCTTAATTGCCGGGGGAATGTTTGTGGGATGAGCCCGGACCTTTTAATGTCTTCTCTCTTAAATATATGATATTTTCTGCAGTTTTTTTAGATGTATAGTATGTGCGATACTCGGAATGAATTTACTACTATATAAATATATATATTTATGTACACATTGTGTTGCTGTCAAGGAGGGAACCTTTATTTGTTTGTTTGAATTGATCTGAGGTGCTATTTGTGAATTTGTTTATTTTTCTGCCATCAATTTTTTTTTTCTTTTTTCTTCTTATTCTACGTGTGCAAGGTTGTGAGCTGAAAAACATCTGATGTCCCCGTGGCTGGGCTTACCCTATATTAGTGGGTGTATCTTGGCCGGGGGATGTTATTAGATGAGCCCAGACCTTTTGATAGCTTCTGTCTTTAATGTATTCTCTGCAATTTATGTGTTATTGAAGTATATTTATTATTATTTATTTATTTATTATTATTTATTATTTATTTATTATTATTTATTTAACGTGCGATAGTTCTGTAAATACGTGTCATGACGAACTGTGAGTTCCGTGTCTCTTCCAGTAGTTCTTAACACAACGGTTAGATTAATGAAGCATAAGACAATTCTTTTTCCCGGTCTCACTCTTCAAAACTTCCACATCCCCAATTCAGATATATTAAAGAGTACCATACGAATGAATTAATGGTCAACAATTGAATATATTTCACAGATGATTTTGAAATAAATTTGGTATAATCTAATAAAATATTCATATTAGGTAGGTATACTTCTATAAAAACACAGCTACAAAAATAAAAGCAATAAATCATAAAAATAGAAAGTTATTTTTTTGAAGGGATGTCATCTCAAAATATTGTTTTTGTCACGAAGTATCCCAATCAACAGCGATGCCCGACAGATTTCATAAATATGGTAATACAAACCAATGATGCAGTGTCAGCCTTTTGCTTACGATTGGACGTATATATTTATTTGAATTGGTTACCAAAAATGCGGATAAAAAATAAATCTCGATCCTACAGAATTCAAACTCAGTTGTTTGTTAACCTTATTATTGGTAATGCAAAAAATATTAGTTTATTTATACAATAAATAAAAAAGTATATATTTATTGTATTGTATTATTTTATTGTGAGTAGGTAATTTATCCATTTTAATAAGTATTAAGATGTAAACACATTTAAATAGATTTAAGTTTAAGATAATTTGAAATTCAATTATATTTCTTTAAGTTGGGAGAAAAATCGCTCTAATACATATGTATGTAATAAGATGAAGCAATTTTTGTTTAATAGGGAACCAAAACAATTACTCAGACTTCAGAAAAATTAAGTTTCTATTTATAAATCACATAAACTGCTAAAAAAAACCAACACGTAAATAATTAAATATTGATACAAAAAAACTAGGAATTATATTAAATGATGTTGTTTAGTGAATCATTTCATGGAAAAAATTACATTTTCTTCTATGTAATGGTATCCTTTAATATATTTTAATTAATAACGAATATTTAGACGTATTGAAGCGCATGCTAAGGAAAAAAATGTCTTCAGCCTTTGGTAATCATGACTTTGGTCTTAAAACCACCGAAGTATAAATAATTCGACATTGGACGTGTTGGCAATACTTATCACACGTAAATAAGTAACAACACTCGCAAACATATTTGAAGCGTACGTGTATTGTTAACAATCAAACTTTATTACCCTTTTGTTTGGTACCATGGAGAATTGAATCCGAAACCTCGGGTGTAAAACGAACGTTTCACCAACTAAGCTAAGAGGGGCATTAGCAGAATAACTCACATAATAAATTATACATGCTAGTACAATATAACAATTAATTAATATATAAAAATCATTGAAATAAAACGAGTTTATGACTCAAAGGCAATCAAACTCGGAAGTACTAAGCAAATGTGCGTACCACTATGCAGACTAATAAATAATTGGTAATGTTGTTTTGTATACACGTATGTTATGTTATGTTATGTATATGTGTATAATCGAAATTGTTAATGATTACCAAGGTTTCAAAAGAGCGCATTGTATGATATTTTTGTTATTTTACTAATCGTTAGTAAAATATTTATAATTTAAATCGCTTTAATGGCAAGACAAACAGTAGACTAGCTAAAAGCCGGAGTTCGATTGAATTCACCATTCTTTTTTTTTAATTAAATAAAAAAAATTAAATAAGTTTAACTTATTTTTTATGTTAACAGACCTTATTTCTGAAAAAAAAACCAGAGGCTTTAAGAGTTGGAATGTTTTATCGTCTTTGTTGCTGGACCTCATATTCGAGGATCCACTCATCATTCAGTTGGAAAGCGAAACTGTGCCGTGAAGTTTACGTTTTTTTCTTTTTTTTTCTCCTCTTTGAGTGTGTCAGCTGTTGAACACTAGCAAACTCACCAGCCATACCAGTGGATTGGATCCGATGTCATACCTGAAGTGAGACGATTGGAGCACACTGCCATGTTTTATCCCTTTTTTTTAAATAATAGATATGATCGAAGTCAGTAGTATTTTTATACCCCCGAATACTAGTCGGAAAAAATGCCTGTGTTATTCGAGGTGTGTAACATAGCACGGGGTTCGAGCCGGCACCTTCCACACGGAAGTCTAGTGTGTAACCACGCGGCCATGTACCTCCGTTTTTTGTACTCGTATGATATTATACCTAAAAGAAGAATAATTAGTAACTACATAAACATTTTTTTTTTACTTGTCTGCATATCGTTGAACTTTCATTGAAATAAATGTCAAAATTACGAGGTTACTTTAATGACCGATCGTTCAATTATGTGAACTTATTTGTCGTAATCAAACGTAACTTTGAATCGCGAATTAGCAATGTTATTTTACACATAAACATGCAATGCTTTTTTATGTTTTTTCTTCTCAATTTTTTTTGTTGTGTTGTATTTTTGGGGAAAAAGGATCACAAATTTGCGACGAATGGGAATTTTAGTGTGAATATAGATGGACTACAAGTGCATAAGAATATATAAAAAATCACTCTCGAATGAAAATAGATAACTATGTCACTAGATAATGCATGTGACGAAGCAGTGCAATTCCTTAACTACACGTTTTATACATTTATCCTAAATACTAAAACTCAGCTGAAACTACAGCACTCGGCATTTACTTCTTATGTTACATTTACTTACATTTTATCACACAATTCCTTAACCACACGTTTTATACATTTATCCTAAATACTAAAACTCAGCTGAAACTACAACACTCGGCATTTACTTCTTATGTTACATTTACTTACATTCTATCACACAATTCCTTAACCACACGTTTTATACATTTATCCTAAATACTAAAACTCAGCTGAAACTACAACACTCGGCATTTACTTCTTATGTTACATTTACTTACATTCTATCACTTACACAATTCCTTAACCACACGTTTTATACATTTATCCTAAATACTAAAACTACGACACTCGGCATTTACTTCTTATGTTACATTTACTTACATTCTATCACTTACACAATTCGAACTGCATTATAATCTCAAAAACCATATCAAAGTCATGTTCAACTCTCATTTTTTTATGGAATTCTAGAAATATTAATTAGTTTTAAGTAAATTATAAATGAATAATACTCCTAGACATATTTTTATTTTCTCCATTCTCCTTTCTTTCTCTAATTACCACCTTTGTGATTTTCTCCAACTTTGTTATAGGAAAATAATTAGCTTGTTAATTAACGTCGTAAAATTTTAATAGTCATGCGTTTAACACGCCAAAAATATCTTAATGAAATTTTATTAAAAAAAAATATGATTTGTAAAGTGAGCGAAAATGTCAAAATTAATTAAAACCTTTTTTTAAATAAGTAAACTCTAAAAATATATTTAACTACAAAGCTAACTTAAAAGGGTTTGAAAATATTTCAGAATATTTTTTTTTTCAAGTTGAAAATTTTATGAAAATTGTGGTTTTATGTTATAACTATTTAAATTATAATAAATTGTGTTCATAAAGGTTTTTTCAAAAAAGACAATCAGTATACAGAGTCTGAACGTTGAAAAATTATGAAGGATTTAATTATTAAAAACATTATTACCAACATACCATATCCCTGTTGGGATAGGCAGAGAAAACAGATACATACTACCTTCTATTTTGGCACACATTTTCCGCTTCTACCACGCTCGTACACTTCCTCATATACTTATATACATACCATTACACTTTTCCCTGTTTTGGTTGCCGGAGAGGAGAAAACACCTTACTTTCCTATCATGAAATACTCGCTTCGCCTCCTCTACACTCATACATCTTCTCGTACAGTTTCTTCGGCTTACAACTTACCTTTCCTTCTTTAAAAATTTTATTAACTTGGCTAAACCATACTTTTATTGGTCATCCTGTAACACGATTCCCAATCATGCTTGGACTATAGATAAGCTATCAGTATTTCGTCTACTATCCATTCAACATATTTAAATCACTTAAAAGTGCTATTCTTTTACCTTACTTAACACATATTTTTTGGCTTATATATAATAAAGGCTTTTCACTCTTTCTAAATAAGATTGGTATGATCGTACATCGTTTTTGTTGGTCCTTATATACATTCAAAACACTTGTATATTTTTTTAAACATATTTTTTTTCTGGGGTTTGTTCTTTCTTTTCTATATATCATATCGTTATTATTTTCTTTCTTGTTTTATTGCCAAGGTTTTTCCCCCAACTAGAAATATGTTAAAGAGGCTTCAAGGGAAAAACAGACTTGAATCCTGTTTAAAAAATCAAGGGTTCCATCGAGAATCGAACCCGCCCCCTCCGGGCAGGAAGACAAGTGTGTTATCAACTAGGCCCGGAGGTCATCTTTCGAACTTTCGGTTTAAAAGTCAAACATTCTCCCAACTAGGTCACAGAGTTTTTACTTTCAACATATTATTCACAAAAAACTTGAAGAAAACAATTTTTAAAAATGCATTAAAATCTCAAAAAAATAAGAATCCTGATTATTGTTCATCGCTTCATTTGGTTTTAGGGCGTTCTCGGCGAGTTGAAAATTAATTCTCCCAACATTACGGGAAAAGCAAAACGGAGGGAAAATAAAGATTTTACGATGCCCAAAAAAGCTCTCGTAAGAAGCGAGAGCTTTCATTTGACCACCTTCCTAAATCACGCGGGCCGCAGCGCCTAACGTATGGCGGCCGGCCCACCGCTAACAGCTTTCGGGGTCTAGTGGATGGACTCGGGAAGGCGTTGTTATCTGATCCTTTAATCCTTGACGTCATGAGATGAGAAACTTTGAGATGGTTTTATTTTGTGGAGTTGATATTTTTGTAAATATTATATTTTTTCCTATCGATATTTTATATATAGATTATTGGGAGCTATGAAATTCCACATAGCTTTATTATTCAGTGAACTCTTGAGAGTTATTCAATATTGACCAAAATAAGGCACTATTTTTAAACATACTAAGGTAGAAGTTTGGCAATCAATAAATGGAATACAGACGTCTTACCAACTATACCACGTTGGACGTTAACTCATTAAGGAATTCTCTAATTAATACTAAATTTAATAAACTTTAACCGTTCAATCCCATCCCTACAATTAACTGATAATCGTCCACTGATTAAGTATTAAAATAATAGAATATATTATAGTAATAAATTATTATGTTATTCAACTAATTTTATTAATCCACTTATTAAAGTGGAATAACAAAGTAATTTATCGATAAATATTATAATATGGAGGTCTACAAAGTTAAAAACGAAACCTTTGATAAATATTTGAAATATTGTGGTGCATGGCCGCGCGGTAACGCGCTGGACTTCTGTGCGGAAGGTCGCTGGTTCGAACCCCGCGCTGTGCTACTCCCCTCGAACGACAGAGGCACTTTTTTCGCCTAGTGTTCGAGGGTGTTGAGGATACCTATGACTTCGGTCATATCTATTATTAAAAAATATATATTGTTTCAATGACATGTTTTTAAGTGCAGCACTTAATTTAATATCGTGAAACTTGTCAACTAATGTATTAAATTTAATTTGAAGAACAATTTTATATAGCGCCGTTCAAAGAATAAACTCTCCTCAAGGGCTCTCAAAGTTGGGATCCAAATCGACTATTACTAAACAAATCACGTCTAGCAGCTATAGCAGCGCCCGAGCAAATCATGTATTACACTTTTGTTGCATATAATTCAACCTTGTGGGATTTTTGCCATGTTGTGATTTCTTCCAACCGACCAGAAATATGTTGATGAGGTCTTTAGTGAAAACCTTTTTTGATAAATTTGGGTTGGTTTTTTAGGAGAGTAGATATAACCGAAGTCATAGGTCATATACCCTCGAATATTAGGCGGAAACATGTGTGTCATTTGAAGGGAGTAGATCAGCGCGGGGTTCAAACCAGCGACCTACCACACGGAAGTCCAATATGTTATCGCGCGGCCATGTAACTTTCTATTTTGTAATTCAATCTCTAAGTCATCTCATGATTTTATTATTTTAGAATGTTTTTACTTAAGTCACTTTAAATTCGATTGTTCAAATACTCGTATATGAAAACAAAAGTAAGAATAATAAAATGAATGACAACAAAATAATACATTATGTCTAATTTAGTAAAATTAAGTCCAACTCGTTTTAATAGAAATAAGTGGAGAAAGCAATCGAAAAGGTTTTCTGAGAACTTGATTTATGTCCCAATACAGGGGATCCTTAGGGATGAAATACAAAGCAAGAAAGCTTCCCGACGCAGTGCAGGAAGATAGAATTAGGATCCCTCCTCACGTATTAATGATTTTGTGAATGAATTCAGAGTTTCAGCACTAAAAAGTTTATTACTATCCCAAAAGGTTTCGTCTAAACGGTCATGATGCAGAGGAAAAGGCGATCGACCGCGTGAAAGTTATGTGGTCGTGCTTTAGAGCAATGTTTCCCAACCTTTTTCGTGTCACGGTACACCATTTTTGATATTTAACATTTTCGAAGAAAACCGTATAATACTGACGTTTATATTATAAATTTTTGATAGTCTTGTATCAATATTAATTACCAATTAGTAGAGTCATATCTTTTCTTAAAAAAAAATACATGTTGTACATTTTGCCTGACAACAATATTTTTTTCATAATTGATTCTGTCGACTTTCAATGAATACCACTCCATTTTTAATTAGGAAATTAAAAACTGGACGCTTTGAGAGAAAGACCAAGGAAATTATGGTTGACTCAAGTGAAACATATTCCGGATAAGGGAAAGACAGAGAAATCGTAGAGATCGTATGAGAATGTGTATGCGATCGTATGAGAATGCGGATAAAGTTATAGGATAACTAAATAATATTAAAAAATAGCAAATTGAAAATTTTAACATGAAAGGGAAATTTTAATGTAAAAAAAATTAACAGAAAATATAAATTAATCAGTTAAGCTCGTAAAACAGAGAAATACCTCTGAGCTATTTTCACGCTGTTAAAACGAATAAATATTATTAATGCCATTAGCCGTTTAAATGCAATAAACGATAAACGTGTTATTGAAAATATTTTAAAACTAGATGTTAAAAATAATTTAAACGCCATTTTTAATTTACTTGAACGTTATTTCAAAATGACACTCAGTAGGATGCATTCATTACATTTGGCGCGATGTTATCGCGCCAAATTAAACAAATCGCGCGAGGTTGAGTGGACGTCGGAATTTCACACTTGCAGCACACATCAAAATCGCTCGCGGCAAATTGGTTGGGAAGCTCTGGTTTAGAGAATAAAATTATGCATGCTGAAAATCAGTAGCAATTCAAGAAAGATAACTGGTTCAAATTGATGTATTGGTGGATATTTCTAAGAAAATAACCTGCATCATATGGATTATAGGTTGGGCGTAGTAGAGCTTTGTTTTTTAAAGTGTTAATATAAATAAAGCAAGTAAGCATAGTATCCTTCAACATATTCGAACTAGTTAATCAAATACATTTAAAAGCGTGGCCGGGAGACAACATTATCTTCGCCCCCATTTATTAAGCCTAGAGGTTTGGAACTCGCGACTCGTCAACGCATATGTTGGCAATCCTGACGTGAATAGGCAACAACACTCGCACGAGTGTTAAGTCTAGCATGTGTGTGTTGTAATAAGACAATTATTTTTTACGGGTGCTATAAGGAACAGGACCTTCGGGCGGCAGACAAGGATCTTACTTATTAGGCTTCCGGCGTTCGTAAAGGGATATCATGTTATACGATACGATGCGGTTGTGGGATTGAACTGAACTGCATCAAATACCTGTTTTATTTATTTATTTAACACTTTTATTGTAAATACAATCTGGAGGGCTTATTACCAGGCGGCAATCTCTTCCAACCAACCAGAAAAAAGTAAATGAAGCAAGTTACGTGGTCGCATAAATCATTCAAATGACTATCCATCTCCACGAAATCCATAAACATATACGTGAGCACATGCCCACGAACCCCACAAAGACGGACAATCACCCGAACATTATTTTTCATATAAAGTGAGATATCATTAATCAAAAGGAAAGGAAGGGAGGGTGGAGAGGAAAGGAAAAGAAAAATCAGGAATGAAACACGTTATTTTACTGACTAGAAATAAAGAGTTTTTTCAGTCGCTTCTTATATTGGTTTGCAATTGATTCCAGAGTCTCACTACATGGACAGTAAAGGATGACGTAAAGAAAGAGGAGCGGTGAACTGGAAAGGCCAATAAACAATCTCTGTTTGAGCGTAATGCTAATATATGATTGGAAAGACGCTGAAAATTTTCTTCATGCTTGGTGAAATTGAGATAAAATTGTTTTCATGCTTGGTGAACCTATCTGTCATCATGGTATACATTATGACGGGCTGATGGTTGTGAAGCAGTTTTATCAACCTACACAAAATGGGAAAGATTTGTATATAAACAAAAACAAGATTTTTTAAAATTGGCTTTGGATATCGAATCCGGAAAATCCAAAGAGGAAGAAAATTGTTTTGCCATTGAGGTTGATATATTGAAATAATTCTTACATGAAGTTGATCCAGTCGGTTGGCCTTCTCTCTTTGCGCTAGTGCCATGGCTAACGGCTCTGTTGGTTCCAGTCCCGCGCTGCATGGTTCAAATGGTCTGACGGTTGGCCGCACGGCTTCCTGTATCACGGAGCGATGTTTGATGAACTCGTTTTCGGTGAATGTTTCGCCTGTAGATCTAAAAAAAATATTTAATGTATCAGTTAACTCTTATATTTTTGTTACATTCACTAGACAATCTTCGTGAGTTAGTGGTAGAATACTTGATTTCCACACATATTTCGTGGGTTCGATCTCCGATGGTGATCAATCAAAAATATTTCAATATTTTTTTTTCTAGATACATGCCTCCATCACCTTTCTGGTATTTCGGAAGAATTTGTTCATAATTAAAAGTTGAATGAAAAATTGTACATATCTGTGGTGTTCTAATAAGTAAAATTTGAAAGCTTAAGATTTTTGAAAGTGTATACTTTTGTAAGTTGTAATGTTGAAAGCGGATGCTCCGTATTTTATATAATACAAGACACATCAACGTCTCCATCACCCAAGTTCTAGAGATTACCGAAAGACTTTCGACAACATGCAGGAAAAGTATTCTAACGTACTTTGTGCATATTGCCAAAAATAATAACTAAAGTCAAGAGAATCTGGTGATCACGGGGACAAAACGAGCAATAGGAAGGTGTCCTTTATTATGAACGGACTAAATAAAGAAGTTAAGGGATCTTTTTTAAACGTTACATTCAAAATGGTCCGCGATAAAGAAGAAAAAGAATGTTATTGGATGGCGATAAAGAAGAAAAAGAATGTTATTGGATGGCGATAAAGAAGAAAAAGAATGTTAAATGTTCCTAAGTTAATTAATGAACCTCAAATGAACATTTGTGTACTAAGTATAAATTTTAAAATATAAGCTTTTATAAAGAAACATATAGATATTTAGACTTTTAACTTACCGAAGACATAAACCAGACTGGAATACTTAAGGGTTACATTCGTTATCAAACCCGAAACTCCTGGATAGAAGATACGTTTCTTACTAATATACCATATACATGCATGTTATCACGACGTTTGAGTTAGCAGAGAGGACAGATTACCAGACTTCTTTATCTCAACACACATATTTTGCCTTTTCCACATCCATGCACCTTTTATACAGTTCCTACGTTTTCTTTTACTTCTCACTTTTCCGTTTTTTCTGAATACCATTTTGTTTGATCCAACCATAATTTTGTTCACCTTCTTCTACCGCGTCTTTTAATCAAATTTGCACAATTGATTTGTTTTGTAAGTATTTTGTCAGTCATTCGTTCCACGTGTACAAACCATCTAAAAGTGCTCTTCTTCATGTTATTCAACACGTCTGACGTTTACATTCATCCCTAATCACTTTATTCCTTATTCTGTCATAAATTGCCACCCTATGTACTCTTCTAATTGCAGAGCCTTTATTTGACTCTACGTCTCACTCCTATTTTACATCTTTGTCTCACTTCTATACATTAAAAATGGTAAAACATAGTTTTTCGGACTATCATCTTAGTAGGGCACGCATATATGTTAGTTATGGAACTGTTAACACATGTTTGTTAAAAGGTAAAATTAGTTGATAAAAAATTTCAATACAAACACATGTTTGTAACGGTAGTTGATTGAAATTGATTTTAGGCTTTTGCATATACGAGTAGATGTGTACAAAGAAGTCTATGGAATCCATAAGGAATTTAATAACATCAATAGTGTATGTATATTGCTGCGTTTTTGGAATATAATGTAAAATCGTTGCTCAGTGTAATGATGCGTGTATAATAGGACGATTGTAGTGAAACGTACACATGGGAAAGTACATTAAAGCAGAGTGTGAACGTTTCAGCTAAGAATTTGTATTTAAGACAAATATATGAAGTGATTCTCTATATCTACAAAATATTGGGGTTTCCAGTATTATTATTTACATGTTTTTAACAATTTTCAGTTAAATTGTAAATTTTGTATTGTAGATAATAAATAAATTAAATTAAAATAAATAAGTATGTTATAGGAATGTAAATATTTTTTTATGCAATACGGACCAAACAAAAAGTCTTTGGGTTTATATACAACAATTAAAACAACACAATTTAATCCAAAATTTATCTTAGAACTACCGATAAGTAAAAAAAGTTGGGAGTTGTTTTCAAATAAAACAAGTTTAAAAAAATATTGGGAATCGAGCTCCAGACGATTGTATGCTAACCGCTAGTAATTATTTCGTGCTAATTGCTTGTAATAATCCTGTATTATATATTAAGAAAACATAATATTACTTTTTAGTCTTGTATTGTATTGAATGCACCTTCCTTATATACAAAACAACCTGGCATATTTATTGCAAAGTAGTAATCTCTTGTAACTAACCAGAAATATGTTAAAGAGATTTTAAGTGAAAACCAAAATGTAACTGTGAAAATTGGGTTTTAACGAGAATAGAACTTTCAACACTCCGGTTGGAAGATAGGCGTCTGACCAAATAGATTAGCTATGTTGTGTGGAATAAAAAATAATAAGACGAAATTTATCCTTAAAGATACACTTCACTGGATTTATATTTTAACATATGTAAATACGTATTATCACGTCGTTTCACTGTTAGGATAAGCAGATATGTCAGAGCACTAGAGTTTTCTTTCTCGACATACATATTTCGTCTCTTCCTCATCCATATATCTCATACAGAATATTTTTGAAAGTATAATGTTGAGATATGAATATCCAAATTAATAAAAATAACGTGTTTGAATACCCTTCCCATATAGCCGTTCAAGTCATCATTGTTTGTCTCTTATATGTATAAACATTTATTTCTGTTTCTGGCACAGTAACTAAAGATCACTCCATGAGTGCCTTCGTTTCAATCTACATAGTTCGTCAAATAAAGCGATCTCAATAAACCTCTCAACGATTTAAACTAGCATATTTTATATTTGTTATGTAAAGCAGAAAACCAGTCTAGACAGTCTTCAATATTTTTTTAAGTATTATTGTTAAAGACGTCATATTTTTATAATATGTTTGTTTTTTACACGGCTTTACGTTTTGAGTCAAATTAAGGACAAATTTGATAGGATTTTTTAAAGAAATATTTCATAATACACAGTAATACTGCCCCTCAAATTAGTATTTTGCGAATTAGCTTTTTAGGTAGTTTTTCTAAAAAATCTATGAACTTTAAAAAAAATACGATGTAAGACAAATGTAATAGAAACGAGAACGCAGCGAACAATGTGTGAGAATAAGAACATTTAAAAACAATGTACGAGTAGATTGAAAAAATATGCAGTGCTTAAGATAAAAAAAGGAACATCGAAGTTTTTCGGCCATAAAAAAATGAACGATGCAATATTTACTAATATTATCTATGCGAATAGAATAAAAGTACGAAAAGTTTGGGAATACCTAGAAAAAACATGGAACTACCAAGTTAATCAATTTAAGCAAGAGGGAAGACTGAAAGTTCTTTATAATATAAGAATATTCATAACGAGGTGTTATGAACGTGGCAAAAGCGAACGACGTGTGTTAAAATAAAATCAAGTGGATACCTGCTCTCGGCCTACTCCAATAGGGGGTATGGCATGATGGGGATGAAGCTGATGTTTTTATGCAAAATGAAAGCCTTAAACGATGTCAAAATTCTTTTCTAAACTCAAATTACGAAAATATTGACTCCTTATGTCCTTAAGTCTTAATTGAACAGATTGAAAAATCCTGCTAGCAAAAATCCATTATCCTTTTATAGTTAGCCGCAGGGCGAGATATTATAGCTGAAATAAAACGTGGCGCAGGATCTCAACAATGTATTACAAAGTTAATCCGGGAGCGTTTCAGTGTTCGTAAAACACACGTTTTTTATTAATGTACGTAGGGTATAGTAAATTGGGGTTACCTAATAAGGCTTTTAAAAATATTCGGTTTTAAAAATATAAACGCGTGGAGGTTCTATCGTAGGAATTATCTGTCAGCGTCCGTGTTATTTTTATTTATTTATCACTTTGAAAGGATTTCTCCTGTTACACAGAGTATGTACTACTAGTTAACTTGTTCATGAGAAAAACTATCAGCCAGGATTCTTCTCATAATGCCAGGTGATGCGGAATTTATTAGTTGGGGCTCATAGTTGGTTCATTATTTCTATACCACGCGTGACTGAGTGTTTAGCTATGATATTCATTCTATAAGTTTGCTATGTATAATAGATTATGATTTCTTACACAGCTATATTTATTGAGGACAAATAAACTTAGTGATTTTAGTATCACAGAATAGATAAAACTACCTTGAATAACCTTAAGTAGGAATATCGCGATGGATTCTTGCTTTTTGTTTAGAGGCGTCTGTAACATAAGTACATATCGTGAGAAATTCGATATGATGCGCATATTTTGTGTTATCACCCTGTTCTGTATCATAGATACTGCGATTTAAAAAAAATTGTTCCATAGTATTCTCATATTTAAGCTAATGAGGAGCCCAAACTGCTCAAACAATCAAATTAGCTAAACAATTCGATTGTTTAGAGCACTTTTATTTTTTTCTCAATTGACCGCATTTATATTTCATATTTTTTTATTTTACTTTCTGTTTAGGGCTTAAGTATTAAAAGTGACGCTTCGTGGAAGAAAATTTGCTTTCCAGCCCATAGGCTTGTGGTTGATTTCTGATGGAACTTAAAAATTAGTTATTTTCAAAGAAGGCTTTTTAATATATTTTTGGTCGGTTAGAAGGTTATACCATATGATTATAAAATCTGTATATAACGGAAGTGTTAAAAATACTTCCCTCGTCTAGTTCATTAGACACAATGTTTCTCGAGGTTTCATGTAAACTCGAGGTTTCATGTTCGATTCCTAGTGGTACTCAGATTCATAATAATAAAAAAGGTCTTCCACTCGGGTTTTCACTTAGTACTTGTTAATCATTTTCTGATTTGTTGGAAGGGGTTGCCATATGGAAATACACATGCACTTGCAGATGTATGTCTGACAAAAGTGTAATACACAATAATACGAATAAAGCAACATTGTTAGTGGCATTCTCTACGTCCTATCCTACAACATGTCTCAATTCTGATGGCATAGTTTCTTCGCTTATAACACTGTTTATTCCACTTTTTTTAACGGTGTAATCCTACCGGTTTCAAAGTTTTCCCCTCATCATCGGGGGAGCACAAACAAGACTGTTTTTTGTGCTCCCCTGATGATGAGGGGAAAACCTTGAAACCGGTAGGGTTATACCGTTATATAAAGAGGAATAAACAGTGTTTGACTAAACAAATTACAATGTCTTTAAACCTCCATATTGTTGATGCCCTTACTTTAAATAATAAATGCCCAAATCGTTACAACAGAGACTTAACCCATATTATTGTGTTGAAAATTATTATAGATATTAGCGGTTTAAGGTACCTAATATACGAATATAACCGAAGAGCTTTCTTAATTTCTCAGTTTACCTTATTACCTAGTGCTATCCTTCTTTCAATATACCTTTCAAATTACCCATCACATGTCATGCTTTCGTCGATCATTGTATTGTTTAACACTTTCGTTGTATACAGTACGATATGGCGAGCTTAATGCCATGTTAATCTCTTTCAACTAACCAGAAAGATGTTAAAGAGATCTTAAGTGAAAACAAGACTGGAAACCTTTTTAAAAAAAATGGGTTCCAGTGGGATCCGATTTATTCTTACTATAAAAAAGTATGCAACTGAATTAAAGGCTTAGGATACCAATAGAACTATATACTTAAAGTGCTTCTTAATTTTCTACATGTTTTTTTTTACAAACATTTCATTCGCATTCACGAACATTCACGAACCAATGCAATTTTTCGTACATTTTTTCATACAAAAATTTCATTCACATTCACGAACCAATGCACTCACGAACGTTCACGAACCATAAAACAACTAAATAAAGTGCTTATAAATTTTCTATATATTTTTTCATACGAACATTTCAGCCACATTCACGAACCACGAAGCACTCCTGAACATTCACGAACCAATGCAGAACTAATTAAAGTGCTTCTTAATTTTCTATATATTTTTTCATGCAAACATTTCATTCACATTTATGAACCAATGCACTCACGAATATTCACGAACTAATGCACAATTAAGGTAAGTGTTTCTTTATTTTTTTTATATGTTTCATACATATTATATAACATTTAATTCACATTCACGAACCAATGTACTTGTTAGCTTTTTGTAAAAAATATCCTCGATTTTATAACGCAACCTGTATGGCATTGTTCTCTATCTCTAATGCATCGTTCTTGTATACATATAGTACTGTCTTCCCTTGAAAACTAAATTGAAACATTTGTTCAGAAATGAAACCACTCGAAAACATGTGTTTTCTTTGGAATCTTATTAAATTTAATACACTTTGTTATTACTTTTCAAACAAACTTTTTATTTTATTCGACTTTGTATTTTTTGTTAGAAAGTTCAAAACTTTCTAAGGTTAAATATGTATGTAAGATGTATATTTTTTTAATTTTTTAAACAATAAAAAAGAATGAGGTAACAATGTACTCGTATGCCAGAATATGGAATGAAGTGGTTAGGGATGAATGTGGACTTAAGGCTGATGTGTTGAGTAAGATGGAAAAGAACACTCTAAGATGGTTTGGACATGTTAATGAATTTATTTATTGGTTAGAAGAGATTGCCACATAGCAATTAACCCACCAAGTTGTACTGTATACAACGAAAGTGTAATAAAATATAATACAATAAATGATTGAATGAACGAGTAACAAAACAAATATATATTGCAAATGTGAGTGGAGGGCGTGGTAGAGGAAGATAAAATAAATTATGGTTTGAGTGAATGATTTTTTGAAAATGGTTATGTAAAAAGTGAGATAGGTCGCAAGTTTAAGTCAATAATAGTATACTTTCGTCATTGTTTCGTGTTTATTTCATTATTGCAACTGTCAAATAATTGTTGCGTAATATGGAGTGGATTGATACATTTTATATTTGATTATCATTTATTTTCTCGTCGTCAAATTATTATGGCGTAATATTTAGAGGATTGATACATTATACGAGTATTATATGTTAAAATTTATTTTCATGTCCTCAAATTATTGTTGCGTAATACTTAGTGGATTGAAACATTTATATTATAGGTTAAAATTTATTTTCTTGTTCTCAAATTATTGTTGCGTTATATTTAAAGGATTGCTACATTGTATTACGAGTATAATTTAAAATTTATTTTTTTATCCTCAAATTATTGTTGCGTAATATTTAGTGGATTGATACTTTACAGTTTTTTATTATAATAATATTTATTTTCTCGTCGTCAAATTATTGTTGCCTAATATTTTGTGGATTGACATTATATTTTTGATTAACATTTATATTCTAGTCGTCATATTATTGTTGCCTAATATTTAGTGAATTGATACATTTTTTATCAACATTTACGAGTATATTCTCGTCATCAAATTGTTGTTGCCTAATATTTAGTGGATTGATACATCATATTTTTGATTGACGTTTACATTCTCGTCGTCAAATTATTGTTGTCTAATATTTAGTGGATTGATACATTTTTTTATTAACAATTATATTCTCGTCGTTAAATTGTTGTTGCGTAATATTTAGTGGATTGATACATTCTATTTATGATTGCCATTTATATTCGCGTCGTCAAATTATTGTTGCGTAATATTTAGTGAATTGATACATTACATTTTGGTTGATATTTATTTTTTCGTCGCCAAATTATTTAATATTTAGAGAAGTGATACAATATATTTTTGTTTAACAGTTATTTTCTCGTCGTCAAATTATTGTTGCCTAATATTTAGTGGATTGATACATAATATTTTTGATTAACATTTATATTCTCGTCATCAAATTATTGTTGCCTAATATTTAGAGGATTG
>OX463840.1:45447190-45540192 GCA_949825065.1 Odontocerum albicorne | reverse complement strand
CGAGTATATTCTCGTCGTCAAATTGTTGTTGCCTAATATTTAGTGGATTGATACATCATATTTTTGATTGACATTTATATTCTTGTCGTCAAATTATTGTTGTTTAATATTTAGTGGATTGATACATTTTTTATTAACAATTATATTCTCGTCGTTAAATTGTTGTTGCGTAATATTTAGTGGGTTGATACATTATATTTATGATTGACATTTATATTCTCGTCGTCAAATTATTGTTGCGTAATATTTAGTGGATTGATACATTACATTTTTGGTTGATATTTATTTTTTAAACCAGAAATAACTTATCACTTTAGACTTTAAGACGTATGTTATATTGATATATTAAAAGTAAGATACTTAATTCCCACCTCTTGTCCTCTGATTTTCTCCTTACGTTGATTTTAATACATCGTTTCAGCTTATTTCGCACAAAGAGCTGAAAATAATGGGATCATATATATTTATCACATACGAAATTAGTTAATAAACTACCCCCTTCATCAAAAATATATCACCTTTGATAAGTGAATCTATTTTATATTAAGGATGAAGTTATGTCTAGATTTTTATTAAAAAAACTAATCAATTTTATTCGTAATTTCTTATTTTATTTTTTACGTATACATTTAACCACGCCGTGTCCCTTTCGGGGTAAACTGAATAATCTATCATAACACAAATATATATTCATACATCTTCTCATACAACTCTTACATCCATACATCAACTCATACGACTTTAGCATTTACTTCTTTTAAAATATCATTCACTTGATCCAACCATACTTTACTTGACAAATACACTTTCAATCCTTGAACACGCATGATAATACTGTCCTTTATACAATGAGTATAATTTTTACGCTTGTCTCGTCTTTTTTATTTTTTCACAAATTTGAAATTTTATTTAAAATTCTTTAAACTTCGTTTAGCCAATATTTTATATACTTAATATATATATTTATTTTATATTTTATTTCCCTCGCTTCTTATTTACCACAATTTATATTCTTCAAAGATTGACTGCCTTGTTAAAAAAAAGTGAATAGTAATTTTTCGTAACTTAGTTGGTAAGACGCCTATCTGACAACCCGTGGTAAGCATTCTTTTAAAAATGGGTCCCGGTCTGGTTTTCACTTAAGGTATCTATAACACCTTTCTGGGTGGTCGGAAGATATGCCACATAACAATAAACCTGACAGGTTGTACTGTGTTCTGTACAGTTCGATCTTACCAATACCAACCCTCTTATAGAAGACAAAATAATGTTCCATCCAACGCGATCTATACGTTTTATTTGTTTTTTTTTGTAAGAGCGGGCTCTTAGTGACGAAGAAGTAATTGCTCAAATGTACTCCTCTGGGGGTGACACACAGCCGTGAGTGTGAAAATAATAGTAGTAACGACGAACGTATGTTACGACAACAAGAGAGAATAAGAACTTCTCACAGAACCGTAAATACGAGTATACTTATAAAGTGGTTTAAGGCTTGGAGTTCTAACATCCCAGCAAGTTATCAATAATATAATTATTTGAAAGATTTCATAATGTTTGATTAACTCAACGAAGGTTTTCTCAACACCGAGTTTCCGTCAGACACTTAACTTATATTCAGTAAATTGCGTTTTCGCCATATAAATTCATTTATATTCCCTGTCTTATCATCCTCGTGTAATGTCACTAACTAAATTAATCTAGAGAAGTTAATTGTTTCACTCAATAATGGAAGTACTCTTGGCATTCGCTATGAAAACTTAACTGTATGAATATTTCAGATCTAATTTCATATTGTTTTACATCTTCTAAAATACCTCCATGTCTTAGTTAGTAAGACACTTGAGTTAAACCCGGGAGTTCCTTTCGGGCATGGTTCCCGATGACATCCAAAACACATAAAAAAGTTTGGTTAAACATTTTCTCCGGTAACAATAATTACACGCGTCAAGTACGAGTACATGCGCGAATGTGTAGTTACCAAGCCGCGCTGTAGTTACCAAGCCGTGCAATGACGATCCGCGAATTCCGTATCTCCTTTAGGGGTTCTTCATCCGAAGGCTTAGTTACTGGATTCGAACATATGTAGCGGAGGAGCAGCTTCTAATCTTATGGCCGCGGCCATCATCTGCCTGTTCTTACACTCAACTTATTATTTTTTTGCAATATTTTTAATGTCAATAACAATGAGTCTGCTCTCTAAACAACGCTGATGAATTATCATTTTAAGATTATTATTATTAAATGGGTGTACGTATGTTTTTCGGGCAATCTTTTAAAACTGACAATCCATCTAATAAAGAAAAATATTTTCAAAAATATAGCAACTCCTGACGCTAGCAGCTTAATATTTTTCGTAAAAGGATTTTTAATATGCTTTCAAGAATTTGATGGACGATTACCAAAATGAATACCGTTCACTTATTGGGCGCCGTGTGAGCGTACTGTGCCATCAAATGTGATGTTAAGTAAGAAAAGTCATAAACATGTGCTTTTGATTAAGTGCTCTCTAACATTTACTTAATGTGAAAAATAAAGCAAATCGATGAATAACCGCTTTTAATTTTGTTACCAAAAATACATTTTCAAGAAACGGCGTCTGCTTCCATTTATTTCTTGTTAGTAAAGAAAAAACCGTATGCATTATTTAAACAAAATAATTCATATATTGAGAAGAGAAAAATACCTCTTCCTAAAATTAATATTGAAGGGCAAAATTGAAAGTCGACGCGGAATCCATATATTACGCTTTCCTTGGTTACACGAGTATTCGCAGAGAGACATGTATTCAGACAGTGGAGGAGCTGTTCCGTACCGTCTAAGACAAACAAATTTTCTCAAGAGTAATTCCCAACACCAGGGTGACCACACACTGCATCTGAGGAAGAAGAATCTAAAAATCCAATTAAATTTTGAATCAAATATTTATATTTTTATAAATATTTGCACATCACGATTACATATTTATTTAAACAACGGTTCATTTATTTAAAAAAATAATATTCTGTTGCTTTTACTAGTCAGTGAATAAAATTAAATAGAAAGATCTGAAAATAAAAGTTGCTAAATCGATAATTTTATGGATAGATCTTGAAATATAGAAAACACATGGGCTCACTTGTAGAACGAGATGCAAGTTGCTTTGCAGAATCGAAACCTTCCACATGTTGATGCAGGGTTACTCAACTCCAGAGGCAAAGTATTGTCCTTAATGTTTCGTTTATAATAGGTTATTTATATTAATAAAGGAGAACACAAAGTTAGTAGCTTTTTCTAAACATTGTTGTGATATTCTAGCTAATACTATATATACTTATATTAAAAATATCTAAATTGTTGCAAAACTCATTTCCAAGTCTTTGCATACTAATTGTAGAGAAGTTAATTTTATAATTAGTGTAGCAATTTTCGGTATAAAGGGATTGAGCTGTCTTGTGGATCTAGCGGAAATACGAAATGAAATGCTTGCGAGTAAGTGAGGTGCATCGATCACTGAGTGAATGATTTTGTATATGGTAGTAGTACTATATCGGCTGTTTTTCTTCTGTCATAAAACTTCAAGAGTTTCATTGCATTTAACAAGTAGGGATAATTTCTTTGTTCATGTGGTATTCCTAGTTTAAAATTAATGAATCTTAGACATTTGTTTTGTACTCGTTCTAAATTTTGTGAATGGGCGACGTAATGAGGAGACCATATTGATGAGTTGAAGTCAACGTGGCTACGTACTAAAGAGCAGTACAGCAGTTTTAATGTTCGGAAATCCGAATAATTTTGGACATTTCTTAGTACAAATCCCAAGATTTTTAAACTCTCCCGAGTGATTTTGTTCACATGTTTTTTAAATGAAAGTTTTTCATTAAATATAATTCCTAGGTTTCTTATACTAGTAGAAGATACACGTTTTAATATACTCGTATATTGATTTAGCGAATACTCGTAATTAATTGGATTTCTATAAAAAATAATGGACTCACATTTACTCAGGTTTAAGTGCAGTTTATTGGTGGTACACTATTGTTGTAATTTATTTAAATTTTCTTGTAATTTAAGGCAATCAGCAGAATTACTTATGACTTTGAACATTTTTAAATCATCAGTAAAAACTAAAATCTCTACATCACTAAGTGTGTCAACTATATCATTAACGAATAAGAGAAATAATATTGGTCCTAGATCCTTGGGGTACACCGCTTCTATCTGTAAAGGGATATGAAAGACAACCATCGATTGTGACAGTAAGTATTCGATTTTTAATGTAGTTTTCGATCCAGTTTAAGAGCGGGCTGACTATTCCTAAAGCCTTTAGTTTACTTAATAGAAAATTATGTGATACTTTGATCTACTGAAATATGTGTAAGTTGAGCCCACTTGTTTTCCATTTGACAACGAATTGAAAATATAGTTCCAGTAGATTTGTTAGGTTTGTCATATTCAAGACTTGAAGTATTGTTTGGAATATAACGTCATGTCTATCGGGAATGAAATGAAGAAATAAAAGCAGACAATTTGAAAATCACTGTTTAAAATATAACACATTTAATGATAGCACAAATCTTAGTCCTCAATAACAAAGTTAGTCCTCCAACTTCAGAAGTTGTGTGCTATTTTGCATGGAAGAAACCTCCTGCAAAGGGTTGGAAAGCAGAGAGCTTTCATGAGACATCTTAATACGACACTCGTGATATATGCGAACGTTAGCACCTTTGGATTGACCTAGGTTTCAAACGGAATTTAAAAAATAATTTCACTTACTTAAGGCTTTTGTAAGTTAACCCATTGTTCTTTTATTCCAATAAATCTTGCACATTTTAACACATTTCTTCGTTTTGCTTAAAAGTTTTTCTTCCGCTATAAAAAAATTCGTTTACATTTTTTGTTTATTCATGTACTATTTGGTGATATTGGGTTGTTTAGATTTAAAAATTTTGTGTGTCATGTTTTTATTGTTCCTCAACCTAGGGTTAAAATTTGATTTTTTTATTTCCCTGGAAATCTATTGAATTTTTTTTTATTTCTTTTATTTACCACAGCCCCCTCCTCTCATGTAAGTATTGCAAACTTATTCTTATCTAGTCAGTTTTTTGTCACCCATTCATTCGGCAAGTCCAAACCATCTAGACGAGATCTTTTTCACCCTATTTTATCCAGTATGATTGTATTTTTCACTTCCACATTTCCCTCCCATATACCAATGTTGACACTAATAAGATGTTGTGAATCATAATTTTGGCAAATATTTATATTGCTTGATCTGATAATACGTTTATTAATGCCTCATTGACTTTGTTTTCTATTGCAACTCACTGTTCGATATGTATTTCCGTCGTTGAGATCATACTTCTCAAATAGTGGAATTGTTCAACTCGTTCTAATATTTCCATATTTTTTTTATTCTTCCAAACAACCGTTTCTTTTACTATGACTGAATTTATTTATAATATTTTAAAAAAAATTTAATAATGAAACCATATTCCTGAAACCGTAAAAACAGTACAGTAAAATAAATGACTAATATTTTTACTGTAAAAACATTAAATTATTTTTACAAATTTTCTGCTATAATTTTGTGGAACTCTATATTGGATTTTTTTTTAAATAAATAACTTAGTTGTTCCACTGTACACATTTATCCTCGTGACACGTGTTTTCATTTGAAGAGATCCTTAAAATAGGGACTAGAAACACGCTTCGCGGGAATTAAATTAATTAACAGAATATTGAAGTAAATGATTATATTAAACATTATTTTTACAAAACACTCTCAGCAAGGTAGATTAACTCTTCTAAATTTTGCGGGGTAAAAATTTATTGAGAAAAATCATTGATGTTCTTACGTGTGTTAGTGAAGTTGAAAATTGTGAACTCGTCAATTTATTTTGGTGATAAAATGTTGAATAGCCCGACTTTATGAATGTTTAAAACGAAACCGCTTTGTTTACGTTTCCCAAGAAATGTTTTCATCGGGCGTGTCTTATTTAATTTTATGAACTATTTTGCTTTCATTGTGTGCCTCAGGTACAGTTCACGGTGGAGCATATTGGGCAGGTCCAAGGGACAGCAAATACTTTGAAGTTTATTAATGATTCCGGTAAATAAGCGTATTTTAGTTATCAAATATGCGATATTAACTTTTCGATAAAGCATTTTAAGTTCATCAATTCTGAAAGAATCGAACAGCGTTTGTCTTTAATTATACAACTGAGAATTCTCGGGTACTTTGGGCGTATTATCAGCCAGGAAGATACAATAGAGAAACTGGTGATCCAAGATAAAGTAGAAGGGTACTGATTAGGGGGCATTCCCCACGGTGCATGATGGACATGTCTGCTAAAGAATAAAACAAACTACTCATTCTAACAATGCATAAGACATTTTAAAAACCGTGAAAAAATGGAAGCGTATCAAATTCAATGCGATCAATTTGCTCGTAAGATAAAATTCAATGATCACGACTGTTCTACTCGTATAAAGAACATTACGAATTATGACGATGACCTCCGTGGCCTAGTTGGTAAGACGCTTGTCCCCTAGCTCGGAGGTTGCGGGTTCAAATCCCGCTGGAACCCAGATTTTTAAATAGGAGTCCAGTCTAATTTTCACTTAAGGCCTCTTTTGCATATTTCTGGTTGGTTAGAAGGGATTGACACATGACAATAAGCCCGCCAGGCTTTACCGTAAACAACGAGAATGTAATACAATACAATCACGAATTATAATAGAAGAATAACTCTGGAGATAAGATTTAGTTTAAGGTTTATGGATTTTTTCGTTTATTTTACTTAGTTTATCATTTTCACTCGTATGGGACATCTCTTAGCCACATAATTGCATTTGAATACGTTCTGTTGACTTCAACCAACTCATTTAGGCTCGAGTACAGCAAGCGCTCCTCAACATTGTTAATTATGTATTTACTTAACACTTCATTCTAAAACAATCTGGCTGACTTATTGTATTATACAGGCTGCACTCACAAAGGGTAGACTGCACAAGCCTCCATCTGTACATTAGGTAAGTGCAGCGACTGTGGCCACTACGGAAGCAGTTTAAGATACACCATTGTCTTCTTGAAAGGAAATCCGGGGAAATAGTAGTGCTTTTGTGCAACGAAGGAAAAAAACATGATAGATGTCTTCGAGATGCGGAATTTGAGGCGGATGTTTCGTATACCATGGACCACAAGGCGTACCAGTCTCTTATCATCTGAGAATTGGAGATTACCGAAAGTCTTTCGACAATATGCGGAAAAAGAATAATAACATGCTTCGGGCATGTAGCTAGAAAGAGTTATGAAAGTCTTGTTTAGCTGACGATCATGGGAGTAGTTGAAGAAATAGGAGCAAGAGGAAAGTGTCCCATAAGATAGATGGATCAAATAAAGGAGTTAACAGACTCGTCTTTAAGCGCTGCATTTAGCATGGCCCACGACCAAGAGATATGGAGACAGGTAGTGTGCCGAGTTCGAGACATAGCAGATGACCACGACGCTAAGCACTGAGAACGAGATGAAGAAGAAGGCGATCCTGACAGAATTATACAGAGCAAAATAAATTTAAAAAAATGTCGATTGAATAAAATTTGACATTAAATTCTTTACAACCCTTACCAGCATTGATTTGTGAGAGTGCGATTGACTACGTGATGGATGTACGGGGAAAGCACATAAAGGGGTATGGCGAAATCTGGTAATATATGCTACGGATCACAATCATCGAATTTGAGTAGGGCAGGGCAAGGTGACATAAAATATAATCAGAAGACGTAAGATTGGACCTTGCCAATTAATGGTGCTCCAATACTTTTAGGATAAATATATGAAGTACTTCTTCTTGGTTGTTCTCTCGATTCGTAGGGTTGTGGTCACCTCTCAAGGTCAAATCTAATAATCACGACTGCTCTGTATAGAACTATAATGAACTAGAAATTACCATAATTATATTCTCCAGTGATCTTTTGTCCAATGTAGAATTTCTTGAAATGAGAATCACGCTGCTTTGTTTACGTTGTCATTCCATCGAATGTATCCTTGGCCTCTGATCTGGTTGCCTTTCACACTTCCAACAAGAATTGACCGTACAAGACTGGCATCATCTCCTTGCGCTGCATCTAAACTTTCATAAGATTCTTCTTGCACAAAATAGAGGTGAGTCTAAACCCCGAGCCTTTCAATAATCGATAGATTGGTTCTTCTGACAGGTCATACTCGTATAACCCAATACCACACCTCAAGGTTTCAATTCTTTGTCTTTTTCGTATCAATCGTGTGCTAAGAAAAGTCGAGACATAATTTAAACAGACAAAAAATATGTATAAAAATTTAGATTGCTTTTATTTCTATTCAAAATATGTCATGCCTCAGGGCTAGATAACGCCTTAAGTTATGTCTGCCAGAGGCGCAATACCTTGTGTATTTTACGAGCTGTCTTTACACCGCGTGCCTGTTTATAGGGCGCCCTTGATTATCAACTTGGCAAAATCTTGTATTTATTTATATTGTTCACTATCTCAGTTACGTCTATCAATTTTATCTACGCTTTACAGACGCAAATTTTTGAAGTGTATAGAAAACCGTATTTTACTGTTTCCAACACAGAAGTATAAATTTTACTTGCAATTCAAAGGAAAAACAGTAAGGAAATGTAATAAAAACAAGACGAGATAATAAGATTTAGGATTGGATGTTAAGTTGTGAGGTCAAAGGTGTTAAATAAGGGATATAAATTTAAGGCTGAAGAAAATCTCGACTTGTTTAAAACTCAGATAAATGTACGTATCTGACGATGTATATAAATTTAACTAGATACTTCAACATGTCATCATTTTTTACAATAAGTTGAATATTTTTCTATTAAAGTTTACTTAATAGCTAGAATATTTTTTTATGAAATTGATTTTCTATTTAAAGACAGTTTGACAGAATAAAAATTAATTAATGTGGAATATTTTTTAATATAAAATGTACTGTGCTGAAATAATTGATATGTTATGCTATTAAATTTGTTTTACTGAAAAAGTTTGACAATATTCACGTGTGTTTAATTGAAAATTTTCATACGTGTTATTGTAAAGTACTTTACTGAAAGTACTGAAATTTAAGGACAGTTTGACAGACTTAATGCGTACTTGATTGGAAATTGACGTTACGTATAATGGTATTGTACTGTTAAATGCACTTCACCGAAAGCACTGAATATTTTTGCTATATTTTAGAGCCATTTAGAGCTATTTGCTAATCTCCGTACAATAAATTATACACCTATTTAAAGAGTTAAAGTGAAAATAACAATATCATTTTTTTATAATATAGAAACGATTAAACGTTCTAATGTAGGTAAGTTGTATTTAAAAAAGTAAAAACTGTAATTTTTATTTTACAATAAAAAAGTTACATTACAAAATTAAAATTATAATATTGTATTGTATTTTATTAAATTGCGCTTTTATCCTATACAGTACAACTTTGTAGGTTGATTGTCATGTGGCAATCTTTTATAACCAACCAAACAGATGTTAAAAAGCCCTGTTAAACCTGACACCTTTTTTGTAATTTTGTTCCAACAGAAATCGAACAAAATACAGGCGTCTTTTTATTCAGGTCACGGAACTGTTTCATTGATATGTTGTTTATAGTTAAGGCATTAACGTTGTGGAGGTTTAAAGACATTGTAATTTATTTTTATCAAACACTGTTTATTTCACTTTTTTGTTAACGGTATAACCCTACCGGTTTCAAGGCGTTCCCCTCATCTTCTGTTTGTGCTCCCCTGAAGAAAGCCTTGAAACCGGTAGGGTTATACCGTTATTAAAAAGTGAAATAAACAGTGTTTGAAAAAATTAATTACAATGTTTTATTGAAAATGAAAGAATAAATAGCAATTAAAACTATGCTCGTGTTTTGTTTTATTTGATAACAGTACTTCATATCATTACAAGTCTATCACGAAAATTTTCTTCAAAAACAGACATATTTATGGTAATTATGTATACACTTAGACCATTAAATCTCATCAAACAACATAAACTATCGTAATATGTTAGGTTGTAAATTAACTCGTTTATTTCAAGCAACTAGGGAAAATCTTCAAACGCGCTGGGTTTAACCTTAACCGTATTGCATGATTGTGGTTATAACTTATGTTCCTAGTTAAACGGAAACAAGTGAATAAACTTTGTATTCTCACGAGAGATCTCCACACAAAGGATTGTCAGTACTAACCTGTATCCGAGAGCAGCGATAATCCTAGCGACTTGTGTACTACGAAGGTTTCGAAGATCAACAATTTGTAGTAAAGAATCCAAATACTCGTCGTATGTTTTGTAAGGAAGAAGGCGTCTATCAGCCTCAACTCCTGGACTAAATGTATATTTAAAAGCCATATTTTTGTTATATGATAACGATACAATAAATTTTGAATTGAAAAAAATATTTTTTTACGCTGTCAAATTTTGAGGTTATTATTAGCCGATTCGCATGTGACTCGCTGAAACTGACAGTTGATTGAAATGTTGGAACACATTTCAATAATGTGATTTGAAAAAGGAATTATTGATAATCCTCTATCCCGGAGAAATTAATTTAATATTTCCTATTTTATTAGCTAATGTTATGTAGGTTTCAAATATTTTTCGGAGTTGTTAGCATGCATGATGAAAAATGTTGTCGAAAGAGTTATAAACTTCATCTTCAGGGTGATGCCAGAAAATATAACATTATATAATCAGTACGCTATAAGTATTTCATTCTTTTATTTACAGTGCCATTATGTTTTAATTGTATAGTAATGCGATGTTTCTTATGATCTTGTATATTTTAATTGTAAAAGCGTAAAATAAATTTATTTATTGATAAAAAAAAACAATTATGTTATAAATTATATTATGGTTTTGTTCATTTCAAATAAAAAGAATTTCGATGTTCTTTCTATGAGAATCAAATTAGGAAATAAATTTATTCACGAAAAATGATCTCCGTTTAGCAAAGCCTTAGTTTTTCTAGTGAAATCCAAAATATATTCACGTCAAGCAAGACATACGACGGCAGTTGTAGAGATCGACACATCACTGTTATCGCATTGAGTTTGTGATAAATCTATTCCAAGAAACAAATTCCTCTCGTCTATCAGCGTCTAAACTTCATTTACATATCTTAAACCGAATATTTTTATAGAGGATAATACCTTATTTCTATGAGTACTTATACATTCCTCGTCTTATTGCCATTCCTTTTATTTAATTGTTTTGTTTTTCTTTTTTGTTATATATAGTACAACCTTCTGGGTTTATTGCCGTATGACAATATCTTTCAACTGACCCTTTAAAAAATGGGTTCCAGCGATAATCAAACTTTCGGGATAAAATACAGGAGTCTATCCAACCAGTCCATGAAGGTCGACCATCGTTATTGATTGTATTGTATACTTTTTTAATAATTGTGATGAATAGGACATATGGACGTAAATATGATATATACAAGTATATGCAAAAGGTTCAAACCTATAAAACTTACCATTTTTATTGTTTTACAGAGAAGTAGCAATAATTTATGTATGTTCAGTATATTATAGTATATGTTAAGCATTTATAATATGCATTTCAGGTTCCAACTCATTGATGGAAAAAAATCATATGAGACTATATTATACAAAGCGGCGATATATATTTTCAAAGAGGTAAAAGACCAGACGACCTCATTGGCCTGGTGGTAAGACACTTGTCTGCCGATCCGGAGGTTGTGGGTTCGATCCCCGCTGGAACCCAGATAAAAATAAAAAAAGGTTTCCAGTCTGGTTAACACTTAGGAAATATAAAAAAAACATCTTTCTGATTGGTTGGAAGAGATTGCCACATGGCAATAAACTTACCAGGTTAAAAAAAATGCTGCTGGATCGTTTCTTACATATCATATATGTATGTAAGTCAAACAAAGAGCAAATTTATTTATTTCTTTTTACACAAGTTTACAGGAAAGGAAGGCATTCGATTTTTTTTATTTGATTAGAAAGTCATTGAAAATATATGCATTCAATTAAAATTTAAATTTTTGAAAATTCAGCTTTTCTCAATCTCTTTTTAAATTTTTCTTTTTTCTAAAATTAGTTTTATGTAACAATGTAATTTTATAACTCAATTAATGGTTCGATTAATTGAGTTATAAAACAACGGGAATGGCGTATTTTCTGTGAATTCAATATGTATTTACAATAAATTTTAAAATATTTTTTTCATTTCAAAACTAAAAGTAAGTTTCCGCAAATAATTTTACGACGAATAATTGGATAACTTTTAGATTTATTCATAATTGAATCTCAAAAACGTTTATTTTTGACTTTTCGTAAACTTTATCAACAGGAAGATTATTTTATAGGACCAATGTATTTCAAAAATCAAAATTTGTCGTCTTTATTTGAATTAATTTGCATTTATTCGTCCAATCTGCCGCACTGAGTAGATACGAAATCACGATATCTTAATTAAAATTAACGAAATTTAATTTAAAATATTAATTAAAAAATTAAATATACAATTTTCTGCTTGGAAGAGTAGCATTTATTCAATGTGGAATTAATTGCTCATGATTTGAAAACATTTTCATAAGAAATTCTGAAATCTATTCGAAATTATTCTCTAAAAACAAATTAGTTATTTGGATTAGTAACTCTAATTTTGTACCTATACAAAAATCGTACACATTAAACGTGTTTACGCAAACTAATATACATTTATTTGTTTTGCATAACAACTTATTATAACACATTATAAGTTTGGTGTAATTATCGATGTTTTCATTTATAAATTCATAGAACTTAATTTATAATTAGGAATATGAAAATTAAACGCTTTGATTGTATCCTTTATTTATTTACTCAGTGACAACTGTTTCGCAATGCAATGGCCTTATCAAACAGTGGGTGAAGCTTATATAGATTCGTGGCTTTATACGAGTATACCCAAAAATGTTTACATAATGTGTACAAGTATAGTAATATTTTAATTGTTAAATGACTATTTAGATGATTATATAAGTAATAAAAACACAATAATATAATTGAAATACCGTATTAGCCCGAATATAACGCGGCCTCGAATATAACGCGACCTACATATTTGGAACAGGAATGAAAGGAAAAATTCAAATATGAAACAAAAAATAATTAGATAAATTGTATTATAAAAAATGTTTGAATTATCACCAGTGTCGTTTGAATGATTACTACTCGATGCATCATTTATGGTATCTTCCTCTTCCCATAAAATGTCATCTTCACTCCCATCTAGATTGTTGGAAATGCAACATTTCTTAAAACTTTTATCAATAGACGTGTCTCTAATCAGCATATATTCGTTTTTATTTTCTATCTGGTCGATCTCACCAACGCAACCAAAACACGCATAAATTGTGCGTGCGATAGACGAAAAGATCTGTGTGCTCTGCGCTCATTGGACATGGCCTAAACCCCGAATATAATGCGAATGTTATTTTTGGAAAAATATTTTGACTAAAAAATTCGGGCTAATACAGTAATCAAAATGCATTATCAATTGGCAACAGCTGTCCTCAGTTAAAATGAAGAGGTGTTTTACTTACGTTACGCCTGGAACTATAGTAGAACTAGAACTGCTTTAAAATATTTTTCAGAGTTATTACGGACTCGAGTTGAAGTATTCTTCCTGGCGAATAAGCGAACGCTAGAAGCCTTCTTGGTGTAACAGGAAAAATCTGTGCAATATACTCGTAGATAAAAAATTAAAAAACAAACACGGTAGCCGATGTTTTGAAGGTGAAGGCGATGATGTCAAAAAAACATTTCCGAATATTCAGAAAACAATTCCATACATTTCGTTTTACATACAGTTTTTTTTCATATATACATATACTCGTATCTTTATTATGTTGTTTAGAAGTTTGATAACTGTGCGTTAAAAAAAAGTGGAATAAACGGTGTTTGATAAAAATAAATTACAATATTTTTATTACATAAATTTTGTAATATTTGTTCATAAATTTCTTCCTTTTCTTTAAGTATTTTTTTAACTATCTCTTTCCTATCTTTATTCAGTCAACCTTTTCTTCGACTTTTATTCATTCCGCTACTTATTCTTTCAATGTGGGTAAATCATCTCAAAATTCTTTTTATAATTCTACTAAGACTCAAACATTTGTCTCTAACATCATTCTTCATCATTTTTTACTCTATAAAACATTGTAATTCCAGATATTGAACAGATGATATTCTATAGAGAACGCGTATACTTTTATCACTCCGTTTCAATGCTCTGAATTCGTTTACATACACCAGGATTGGCTACTAAGTACTCCATTTTACTCACTCGTTTTTGGAGTATTAATTTTTCATTGTTTACCCAGATATTGCAAAATTAATGTAATGAAAAAATATATATGGCACATACAAAACTTACATTTTCATAGTAAAAGTCGGACATGAAAGGGATAAATTGAATTTTCCCCAGTAAGCCTCAGTTATGTTACTTGTATCTTATACGTTTCATTATGTCAACGGGACTCCAAAGTGAATTTTGCATTATTTCTCCGTCCACGAGGGTTGTTAAGGTTGCATGTTCCCGTCTATTTCAGTTTTAGATAGTACAGCATTAGTTACAGGATGGTCTATTATTCTATTACTGAATCTTCTCGGACAAATCGTAGCTACAATGTGAAAATGTCACAAGTTGAATATTTTTGTAAAATTATCAAAATGTATTTGAGAATTTTGAATCATTGTATTTTGTTAATTTTTAACACATTTTATTTTCCTTCGTGTCCACCACCGATTTATCTTTGTGAGTTGACTACAGCTTATAAAGACTTTGTCTTCCTCGTCAGGTGAAAATGAACTTTGATAACCGTTCATCTTTACTTGACGAGGAAGACGAAGGTCTTTGAAACCGGTAATGAACTCACATAAATAAAACAGTAATGAATACAAAAGGAAAGAATAAATGTTTTATTTATTTTATTGAAAATTTATAAACATGATACCACAAAGTGAAACAAACGTATTTTTTAAAGATTTAATGCATTTTATTTTGGTATATGTTGAGAAAATCTTATTGAATTTGTAGCATTGTGTTAATGTTTTCTAAGAACTTTGCTTTTTAAATAAATATTTTTTTGGTTGCACTAAACTTTCTTGCTATGTAAAATCACGTCGGTTCAAAAGTATTCGGCCTGATCTAGTTAGAGCGTGTATGAAGAGATACCACGTCCAATGCATGGTCAAGCGATGCTATAATAAAAATGTAATATCTCTACTCTCAGTAATATGTCAGTTTGAACCAATATAACACGTGTTGATTCGTTTTATCTTGAAATCGAAAAAAAAACATAATAACGCACAGTTACCAAATTTCTTTCAAAGTAGGGAAAATACCCGCAGAAATTAAATAATATTAAGATGCTGGCGGTATTAAAGTTTTATCGGGTTTCCCCTTCTCTTGAAAGAAATTTTCTAACAGCGCAATATTACATTTATAGCTTTTCAGAATATAACGAAACAACACGTCTTCTATCAAATTAAGTTGACATACTAAAGAGGATAGATGAATCAAGTTTTAGTAATATCATCGCCTGACTATGCAATAGATATAGCCGATTTCCATCAACCCACGCTCTAACTTATGAAGACCGAAAACTTTTGCTCTTTAGTGGTATATAGTGGCATAACAAAGACCTTAGTCAATTTTCATTTCTCGTTTGTGTCGTTTGATATGAAAGTAATAAAAGATTTATTAAAAGTAGCGTCAATAATTGAAATTAATTTCCTTCTTCTTACAGAAGATTCTTGGCCTGTTTTTTTATTTATTTGTTATTCCTGGGATATGAACTGCCAGCTATCCCACCGTCTCTTTGAGGGTTTACCTGATGATCAGCTTCCTATTGGGTAATCATGAGAAACTATACGTGGAATCCGGGTATTATCCATTCTTTGAACGTGATTCAGTCAATTAACGTCTGTCAATAAATTATTTATAGCATTTTTTTAAATTTATCTTTTAATATTGTACCTTTATATCTTAATTGTCAAATTAACAGAAATATGATCAGCAAAAAGCACATTGAAAAAGTCTTCTGTCTATTCAATATTAAAAATTTAATTCAACGTAATATGTACTTTTAATGCAGTGTTGAGATTCAATGTGTGATATTCTAGGGATAAAACTGTCAAGTAGAAACGATTTTAATTCAAATTAATAAATACGAGTATCATACATTTTAAAGTTAATCGAAAATTCTGCGGAAAGAGAAGACATACATTCGTTTATTATGTACAATCTGTTGTACCTCAGCAAGCACATGGTCTTGACATATCAAACCCAACTACAGGTTTAATCTGCTGCAGTATTTCATTAAGCGGAGCTTTTCACATTGCGCTATTTTTGCATTGTTTTACATAAATATTTATGATAAGCAACATACAGGTAACAAAAACACATAAATTAATATGTTAAACGGTTTATGAGTAAAACCAGCCTGGAAGTGAATCCAACAGGAAGCGAACCTCAAACGCTCACTTGCTTACCGTGAATGCCAAGCCAAGTTGGACCGCGATTGCCGACATTATTAAATAATATAAATTTCAAGTGTTCGTTAATACAAAATTCGCTCCAATTATTTTATGTCGAGTTGTCACAGTCTTGCATAAAACCTGCGATGTACTCTTGATTTTATTATTTTAACATTTTGTACCCTATCCCGTATCTTAACATAATAAACACGATTTGTGTTAAGTCCCCTGTTTTTATGTAATTAATACCTCTTCCCAAAAATGACGTTTTCTGGAATCAAGCAAATATTTTTCTAAACAATTCAACCTTTAGAATAGTCTCCTGATTTACAACATAGAAAATCTCTTAATGTTGAAAATATTCATGAATTAATTTTTTTATTGAGATTCTGACATCGCTTCATTAGTTTGCAAGTATTAGATCTTAAAGATTTTGATACATGAATATGGAGACCGACTACAGTTTTCGGATCCAAAAAGAATATGAAATTAGCAGGATCCTCTTAACACGTTGTTAACTCTTGCCACCCTGTGATGGATAGCGAGTGACCAAGACTTATAATTTATTTGATTATTTGACGTTTTAATACATAATAAAATTATTTTTACAGTTAATTACAAAAAATAACCTAGCAGATTTTGCATAATTTTAAATTAAAACATAAATTTTTCACTAGACGCTTAGCGTCCAGCACCGTGGCTGGCGGAATTTTTTAGCACAGTAAGGCAAGTGTTAAAGAGCGTGTTTGTTTAGATATATTTACATATTCCATCAACTGACAAATAAGAAAAACGCTGCAGAACTTGCAAGGTATGTGCTAAACACAAGAAGATAAATGATATCCGATGCATTTACTCGTAGTTTGCTATAGCTCTTCACAAAGAAGTGTGTTACCAGAAGAACAATATTTGACTAAATTATTAAAGTATTTTAAATAAATGTACAAAGTTTCATTACAATATTTTTAATACTTACTTAGATATATTTTTTTAATGAAAGCCTCACGGATTAGAAGTCCTCATAAACCAGCCGTGCATTGGAGAAAATTGTCTTGAATTTGAACGGGTCATAAATATTATTTAACCCATCCTTCCCTGTGATGTGTAACTAGTACACATTGGTTCTAAAAACTTTAATATCTCTATAAATATAATAAATGCTGGGTTCAGATTTTAGGTATTCCTCCGTAATACATTTACGCATTGAATAAAAATAATAATATTAATAATAATTAGCACTTATCGGCCACATCAGAGATATTTAGTGAAAATCGAGAATAAATTCACCAATACAATCAAACGTGTGCCAGTGTGTGATGTAGGTATATTCATTCTAAAACACCGCTATGGGTGAGGAAGTGACGTTATTCACGTCTCACTCTCCTCTACTTCAGTATATGGAACGCAAGAAAAAGAATCTCAGTTCGCTCGCTTCTCTCGCTTCAGTAGCTCTCGGGCATCCATTTGAGGTAGTCTCTTCGTTCGTTTTGTGAACGTCGGCCGATGTTTTTTTTTTCAGGGTACCATACAAATTTCATTCATGTTTTCAGCAATTAAATTTCAATTATTATAACTTTTGACTTCAAATTTAATTAATTTAAGCGATTGGCTATGAATATACTTATTTTAAATCGCTCATTTTTACATGTGTATTCAATACACAGCACTGGAACTAGCGGATTTTTTTTAGCACAGGTAGGGAAAGGTTAAGCTTAACTGTTTGATATCAAGTTATGTAAATAATTCCCCTTTTGTGCAGGTTGACGGAGCATACATAAATTATTAACTTTGCTTCATGCCACTGTATACAGTTAACCGATTCGTTTTCGAATGAAATAATCAAATTTAAGTAGTAGAATGTTCGATGATCTTGTTCTACTTATAAACAGCGAAGAAAGTCCACTTGTCGTGACCTAGTGGTTAAAAAGTGTGCTTTATGTCCAAGCGTTCCAAATAAGATTCCCAGCAAGCTCTCTACTGGTTATGCTGGGAAGCTTTTATGTTAGTACTTCTAATTCTTTTGTATGGTACCCTTAAAAATATTCGAATCAGTGATTTGGATGTATTGAAGAGTGTGGTAAGTAGACAACATTGTCTTCGGCCTCAGTAATCGAGCCTTCGGGCTTAGAACCATTGGAGTAGGTATGAAACTCGCAGTTTCTCACTACACGTCTTGGCAATACTATCGCAGGGGAAGAGATAACAACACTTACACACTAGGTAAACTCTTACTAATCTGTTATCCTATTTTTATTTATTTTTTGACACTATCGGGAATCGAACTCGAAATCTCCGGGTGGAAATCTAGTATCTTGTTAATTAGGCCACGGATTTTATTTCGTTATAGCACTTAGAAACTGCCTTAGTTACAATACATTGTCACTGATGATATAATATATAATGTATTGGTAGTTATTTTTTTAAAACAACAGCTAAATTGAATAATAAGACATAAGTTAGATTTAAAAATACATAAATGTTTACAGTATTATTATTGTAAGTGAGAACATAGGAAGGCACTTCCTTTCTTTTACATTTGTAAGTATTACATACATATTTAACAAGTAAAGCTTAAAAGCTCACCAGAGGATTAACTTCAGGAAAATTGCTTCCAAAAATTTATTTTTTCTATGAAACTTTGCTGTGGCAAAAGTTATGCATTGGCGTAACATATTACGAGTATTTGTCCTTTCGAAATGTTTTTACTTGAAATGATATCCGACTTAAATGAAATTTGAAAAATTTGAAATATATGCCTGTGCGAGGCGTGTTGAAGATTGACACGTGTACAAATATCATACAGCTCTCTAATTAAAGTCTTGACGGATTTATTACATTTCCAGTGTAATTGATATTTTACAAAAAAATAGAAACAAAATGTTACAAAGCGAATAATTTTCATAAAACGAATATTTTTTGTAAAGTGAATATTTTCCAGAATGCAAACAAATCATCAAAAATTTTTTTGTACATTTTTGTTTCAATAAAACTTGAATAAAGCGGTCGCTTTACGGGCCAAGTTAATACACTCTCTCAGAGTGAAATCAGTTGCATTTATCGTATTGTTATATTACCAGTTTGTATTAAATGTATAATAATGTTTAAATTTTTACAATTTATAATTTGTAGTAAATTTGCGATGACCTCCGTTGTCTAGTTGCCAGAAATCTTGTCTTTCCTCGCGATTTTGGCGATCCATTCCATGATTCTTGATTGCCCGAAAATAATCTTAGTAAGATTTCTAATATATGTTTTTTACTTTGTAACATATGTCTTTGAAATATTTTTGATTTGTTGTACTAAAGTGTTTCGTGCAAATATTAAAAAAGATCATTTAAGGCCTTTTAACCTATTTTAAGGTTGTGTTAGACAATAAGGTCGCTAAGTTGTACAATATGAAACGGATATGTGAAAGAATTCAATATGACATAGCACAGTGAAATACCATACAAAAAATTGTAGTGGAATACAATAAAATACTATCTTATACAATACAATATAATAAAATACTTCTTCTTCTTCTTCTTCCTGGCACTGTCCCAACTCATTGCCTAGGTAGGCTGTTGGGGTCGGCTCTTCTCGTTCTCAGGCTGTATATTCTTCGGTTCTGGGTGTCGCTTTCATCTAGGCCGTTTCTCTGCAGGATTTTGGAGCATTGAGTCATCCACAAGTTCTTTGGTCTTCCTCTGGATGTCGAGGAAGATCCACAGACATTGCCTGATTTACAGTATGGCTGGTGGTCTCCGTCTTATGTGCCCGTACCATCTTAGCTGTCGCTATTCCCGCTTACTATTTACGTTAGTGACTTTCAGACTACCACAAATGCGTGAGCTCTTAATTTTATCTTTCAGTGATACTTCTGTCGACCACCTAAGCATTCACATTTCTGCTGTTTCAAGTTACCTAGAGTAGGAGCTGTACATAGTCCAGCATTCTGAGCCATACAAAATTGCGGGTCTAACGATAGTCTGGTATACATTTCCTTTCAGTTTCATAGGCATTTTTGGGCCACACAAGACTCCTGTTACCGATCTGAATTTCATCCATCCCACACTTATTATATGGTCAACATCCGCGGCGCACCCTCCGTCTTTGTGAATGAGTGAGCCCAGATACTTAAATGAGTCACAGCCGGCTAATATTTCACCATGTAGTTGCATTGAAGGAGTTGTGGCATTTGAGTCTTCAAATGGCAGGTACATATATTCTGTCTTTTTCCCCTTAATTTTTAAGCCGTTTCCCTCCAGGATCTTTCTCCATCTCTCCAGGCTGCTCTGCAAGTCACAATGGTTATCTGATATCAGTGCTACATCATCTGCAAACAGCATAGTCAAGGATAATGTCATTTCATGATTTGTTAGATATAATAATTCATGAAAATTATGAACAGCAGTTGACAGAGGACAGATCCTTGGTGCACCCCCACTTTAATTGGAAATTCATGTGATGTTCCCGTGTTTTTCCATTGGTATACATATCTGGTATGGTAAGCACATATCCTTCCGGTATGTCATGAGATCTCAATGCTGCCCAAATCAGGCTTCGGGGTACCCTGTTGAATGCCTTTTCCAGGTCTATAAATACCATGTGTAGGTCTTTTTTGGCATCTCGATATTTTTTGACTAGGATTCTGACTGTTTGAATTGCATCTATAGTTGATTTTCCCGACACGAAGCCGCAGTGATCGTCGTGAATATTGACAACTTGAATATTGACAGATCGTCGTGAATATTGGGTGTTGATAATCCTCTCGTATATTTTCATGGTGTGGGACATAAGCTTCATCTCCCTATAATTGTCGCACTTTCTGGTGTCTCGCTTATTTTTATAGAACGGGAGAAGATAGCTCTTCCTAAAGCTTTCTGGCATTGGTACTCTAGTCAGTATTTTATTACAGAGGCTGCACAGCCATTTATGGCCCACTTCCCCACACTCTTTCCACAACTCCGCTGGAATATTATCTGGTCCCACAGCTTTCCCTTTTTTCATTTGTGATATGGCTACTTTAACTTCTATCGGAGTGATTTCTTCAACTGGCCCAAGCACTGGTTGCTCTGACGCATAAGTTGTTCGTGGAAATTCCTCATTTAGTAATGTAGAACAATAATCTTTCCATCTATCGTACATTTTGATTTCCTCTGTGATCAACCTACCGTCCGCGTATTCTATGTATTTGGGTGTTCTAATAGATTTGGCCCTTTATTTTCTAAACGCTGCGATTTTGTATATTATTTGTGCTCCCTTAGGTGTTTCTAGGTCATCATAAACATCTTTGAATGCCTCATGCTGTGCAGAGACAGCCAATTTCTTTGCTGTCTTTTTGGCTTGCCTGTATAATAAAATACTATCTTATATAATACAATACACTACTATACAATGAAATATAACTCAATGCATTACCATCCTATACAGTACAGAATAGTGCAGTGTTCATCATAATACACAGCACAGTACAATACAATGTAACAAAACCCATCATAACACAACACAATTTTAAGTAGCATCTATTTAACTCGAGATTATACAATTAAATTAAAAAGATTTTAATTAAAAAAATATTTTTAACGTTTAAAATATCCCAGTGCCTTTTTATTATCAGTTTTTTTCACCTTCATTCGCTACCTCTGTGTATTTTTCTCAGTGCACGTATTATAAATATATCGACGGCGTTTATTTGACTGTTTTTAGTAATTTTCCACATTCACGGTTTATAACTATTCATTGTACTGTTATGAACTAACATTTTAGCTGATTTGGATATTATTTGGTTAAAATATATTTGTGTTAATGCTCCATGGACTTGTTTCGTTACATGTTGTTAAATATCCCTCGTAGCTCTTCCATCATCTGAGAAAATACTTTCCAATTAGCAAAAGTCCTTAATTTGTTCTAATATTTCTTACTCACCCATATGTCTCAATCCATCATTCATTCTCACATTATTTCATATCAACTCTCATATTATTCACTTATCATACTAGGTGATTCATCCTCATTCGCCCGTGACATTACTACGAGTATGCTATCAGGATTCTTCGTTTTTTTATGCCACAAATACGTTTCAACGTTATATCTCATATATGTTTCAATGTTAATTTTGAAAAACTAATTTATTTTAAAATGTGTAGTTTAGGCACCGTTCACTTAAATGCAGGCTCTACTTTCAACATTAATGAACATAATTTCTACTCAACAAAACATATTATTAAAAAAAATAGCATTCTCAGAATATTACACCTACTTCTCCGTGATTTTTTTTACTTTCTCTGTTATTTTTTTCTGCAAAAAAGTTAAACATGTACGAGTATTAAGTAATATTTAGTGATACGTATTATATTTAGCTAAATATGAGAATAGAAGGTGACTTTCTGGAGATAGAAAGTTCAGATGAAATTATATATGATATATGTTATATAATGAAATCATTTCTAACACCGTAGAAAATTGATCACGGAAGAAAATAAACCTTAGTATACTTCCGATGCTGAATTTTTCAACTCAACATAGGAGTAAATATAGTGCCACAATAAAACCACTCGCTTAAATTCTTCCCGCAGCTATTGTGCTTCGAATTCTCTCTTGCAATGCGGGTTGAAGATCTCACATTATATTCCTTGCATTATATGTCCAAAATAATCTTACTTTATATTATTTATAGTTAAGGCATTATTAATATTGTGGACGTTTAAAGATATTGTAATTTGTTTTATCAAACACCGTTTATTCCACTTTTTGTAATGGTATCTACGGGTTTCATGGATTTCACCTCAACACCAGGGGAGTACAAACAAGTATTATTTATGTTCCCCTGATGATGAGGTGAAAACCTTGAAACCGGTAGGGTTATCCATTACATAAAGTGTAATAAACAGTGTTTGATAAAACAAATTACAATATTCTATGTTATATTTCTCCTTTTAATGGTGGGTAATATCCTCTATCTTCATTTATTAATTCCAACATGTCATAATTGCGGACTTTGTCAACCCATGTAATGTTCAATAGCACCACATTTCAAAAGCCTCTATTTTTTTTGTGATGGCATGAGTGAATGTCTATGCTTTCACACCATAGAGAAGCACAAACTTCACATAAATACATGTAAGTCGAGATTGTTATTCTTGTTGCAGAGGAGATCCTGCATTTTGAAGAAACAGGTTTATGCCCTCTCAACTCTTAGTTTGATCTCTTTAGTCTGGTTTTACTGACCATTCATTGGGACTAGTTTTAAGAGACGTGGAGTTATTATCATTTTTTTGTATTAAATCGTTCAAATAGAGGTCTTCCTGTACAAACGATAAAGCTATAGATATCACACACAAAAAAGTTGATCAAATTATTTACATGTTTCGAATTCAACTATTGATCAAAGCGCTTATCGATTTGATTTATATTATGATGAAGTATTTGTTGGACAATGTAATAAAAGCATTAAAATTTTATCTATGAATTTTATCTTCGATTGACATATGGTGCCGATACATATTTAATGTGACTTTATGAAATGATAGATTCATTTAAAAACGAATACTAAATTTTTTGATAATTCAATAATATTTCTGTACATGAAAATTCAAAATTTTTCATGTTGATTGAAAACTTTCGTGGTCTAATTGGTAAAATGTCTGATTTCAACCCGAGGATTTCGAGTTCGATTTCCAATAGTACCCGAAAAGTTACCTTGTCTGGTAAAAGAGTTCGTCTGGTAACAATAGTCAAACGTGTTATACGTGTAAAAATATTGTTGCGTCTTCACATTCTGTTTTCGAAACACATTTGATTATGAATGGCGAGTTCCGTGCCTACTCCAATGATTCTACACCCGAAGGCACGAATAATGAGGCAGAAGATAATGTTGTCTTCCTGCCATTGAATATTGGTTATGAATATAAAAATACATACAGAGAGGACATATCGCTAAGCATTAAAATCCACGCATACTTTTCGAGGAATGCTTTGGATCGTCTTCATGTTGTTCTGCATGAAGACACCATGAGATAACAGTGTTAGTCTATCGTTGATTCTTTATTATTGCAATATGACTTTTTCTTCTAGTACTATATCAAGCCCTCTTGGATTCGACAAAGACTCTGTTTTGAACCAGGGGTATCAGGTTCTTAATAATGTACAGTCTTATCCAGTCTCTGATGTTACGAAGCTGCGAAATATCTCTTTTTTTAACACTTCTTCAACTATCAATCTTTCTTTTGATGATCTTTCCTTCGACTATCAATCTCCTCGTAAGACGATTTTTGAGTTGGTAAAACACTTAGCTTCCTACTTATTTAAAAAAAAATGGTATCAGTCTGTTTTTCGATTCTGGTATCTTTAACTACTTCCTGATTGGTTATAAGAGATTTCCTTATGACAATAAACTTGCCTGCTTGTATTGTATACAACAAAAGCGTTACACAATTCAATTCAATGCATATCTTAAATCTGACACCTCCAGGAGTGTATATTAGTGACCAACTAACTGCCCTTGTGTCATTAGACTCATTCATCAAGTCCTTCCAATGTATACTTAGCATCATTCTCTGTATTCAAATTTCAAATGCCTCCAATCTATTCAATGTGTTTACCTTCTTCAGGGTTGAGGGTTCAGTTTCTTTACTGGAATTTAAATTTATAGATACGTTTTAAATATTTTGAAGCAATTTTTCTGACCTAGATAAGTTTTATGAACTCACAACTTACATGTTTAACTATTATGTTACGAAGTTTGAAAGTAATCTAGCTGAGATAATAAAAGTTTTGACTTGAAAAGACGCTATTGCACCCAATGGGTAAAAAATGTACATACTCACATTATCTGAAATGTAGTTTTCAAATTTAAGTATACAACATACTAGTAATAGAAGTTGATATGTAAACCATTTACTAAAGTTAATAGCCAGTCTGAAAGAAATCGATTATTTAAAAATATAAATCCACATTCACTAGTGATTTTATATCCATAAATTAAAGGATATAAAATCCTTGAAGAAAAAAACAGTTCTCTTGGTTTCCAATTGATAAAATATTTGAAAACAATATTTTTGTAAGGCTTTAGTTATATGTCGAATCATTCGTCTTTACCTTGAAAATACTTGCGATATTTGGTACAACTTATATATGCGAATAAACTTTTTCAATTATGAACATTCGTAAAAAAATTCAACAAGTTCAAGATTAACACAACTTTTAAACAATTTCACAATCCCTTTGTAAGCGATACTAAGGTTGTCAACAACAATCATAAAGACTGACATGGAAAAACGAATGGATTATACAAAGTGGCTTAATTTTTGTCACCGATTATTTTTTAAGTCATTATATTTGGTGATTGGTGTAATTACTAACGCCGGTACAAAGACTGCAGACTAGGTGGATGGTTGCCGTTTAATCCTAGGAGATTCCGGTGTGCCTTCAATGAATGTGGCTAAAGAGCTGGGTGAAGAGAAAAGATTCCACGTTAACAAGTAGAACTTTGTAGAATTTTTTTTTTTTTAAATCATCCCCTTTTTATATAGTTCCCATAGCTTCCCGCCGTCTCTGAAGGGTAGTGTAGTCATATAATACGACCCATCTGATATGTTTACTAACAAACTGCGGTTCCCCTAGCTGACATACAGAATGTAAATTTAAGGAATTAACATCATAGTCATGGATATTTAAACTACAGACTTAATTAAGTTTACCAAATATTCTGTTTCATACCCCATCTCTTCCCGTCCTTTATGGGAATCGTATTTCTCATAAAGCTGTGTCCTGCATACTCTTAAGTCTTGCATAGAGAGATAGTGCATTAAATGAGATCAGACAGCTTAATTTATATGGGATACCGAACTAGACCTGAAATTGAGTATTACAATTTAATTGCATTTCAATGTTATATAAATATTTCATTCGGAATTTTATTTGATGAAAATACTGATGCATTATATAGCCATGTGGAATACTTACATACATATCATCACACCATGTCCTTTGCGGGGTAGGCGAAGATAACACATCTCCAATTTTTTTTTTATTCAAGCACACAACTTTCGTCTCCTTCACATTTATACATCTCGTTATGTTCAATATTATACTATTCATACTTCTCCCTTCGCCTTCTTTCAAAATCTATTTCATTTGGTTTAACCACGTTTTCCTCGGTCTACCTCTTTTACGCACGCCTAGTTCTTCTGAATTGTATTCTCACTTAGTCATTATTTCATTATTCGTTCTCTCCACATGTCCAAACTGTCTTAAAGATCCTTTGTTCATCTTACTTAAGACATCCATTTTATCCACGCATAAAATGGATGTCTTAAGTTTTCTTATATTTTCTGATAGATAAAAATTGAACCAATATTATAAAAATATATATTATAAGATAATTTACATACATACATTTATACGATTACACTGTTTCTCTGCTAGGATATGCAAAGAAGACGGAGCGTCAAACTTTTTTATCTTGACACACATATTTCATCTCTTCCACGACCATACACCTCCTCATACTGCGATTTTTCTAACTTCTTACGTTTCCTTATTTTAAAATATCATTCACTTGATTCAACCATACTTTCCCTAGTTTTCCTCTTGCACGCGTTTGATTTATATTTACAATGTATACTCGTTTTGTAACTTGTCGAAAAAAGGTGTGGAGCTCTGTCGTTTTTGTCTATCCTAAAAGAGGCACGGTGTGTTTGTATGAAACAAAACAATTTCATTTGCATTTACTTGCAAACGAAGTTGCGTCGAAATGCCCCATAGAGCTCGTAACTGGAGAGCTCCAAGAATGCAAGCCATTGAGGGGCATAATCCGTCTTGAATGAGTGTCAGGTATGGGAGAACAAGGGTGTTTAATGATCTACCCATCCACCTGCCTCGCTATTCTGAAATAATTAATCGCGCTGAACAGGAGACAGATTATCTCGTCATCACTTGCTCCGCCAGACTGCTTGGCTGTATATCATAGTCTATTTTGTCTGAAAATAGAAAAATACTTTTAATAAAAGTTAATATTAAAACCGTTGTGCAAGCCTTACCTATAATAACTATCATATTTCAATTGAAATATTAAAAAGTGGTATTCTTGAAAATCTTTAAACAACCTACTCCACGAGATAATTTAATGGTTAATTTTATTGTTATTTCATGAATTGTAGAATTTACTTCATGTATAAATTATTTTTAGCCAAATTGTGAGAAATCTAAACACTGGTCTGAGGATACTTGACAGGCCTGTTAAGCTATATTAAAGCGTTTTTGAACTGTGCTCGATACATCGTATTTCAAGCTGATTAACATTTTTTTAAATTTATGTATCAATAAATTACATAATTGTTTTGATATATAATCTTGAAAAAACAATGTATTAGGTCCTTACATATGAAATTGGCATTTTGCCGTACTGGCAACTTTGATCTCAAATATCTTCTCTTTGGTTAGGAATTCCACATTAAAATTTATACAGCTATTTACTCAAGTATTTGTGTTTCGAAAATTATAATTCATTTGTTTTTTCCTCAATTGTTTTTTTTCTTTGCGTCACTCAGTTTACAAAATGGAAAACTTGAAATATCGCGTTATTTACGAGTACGAGTTCCACCGTGGCACCAGTGCTGCAGAAACGGCTCGAAGGATTAATGATGTGTATGGCGACGGTGCCGCAAAAGAAAACACAGTGCGTTTTTGGTTCCAACGTTTTCGTTCTGGAAATTTCGACCTGCGGAATAAGCCCCGTGGACGGCCGGAGACCAAAGTTGATAATGAAGAATTGGAGGCTATTGTGGAAGCGGATCCATCGCAAACCACGTCCGAGTTAGCTGCAGGCTGCGGTGTTAGTGATAAAACTGTTTTAATCCACTTGAAGCAAATTGGGAAGGTGAAAAAGCTTGAAAGGTGGGTACCTCACGAATTGAGTGAAGCAAATCAACAAACGCGCGTTGACTGCTGCGTTGCATTACTCAACCGGCACAATAATGAAGGGATTTTGAATCGAATCATTACCTGTGATGAAAAGTGGATCCTGTATGATAATCGGAAGCGCTCATCGCAATGGCTGAACCCTGCCGAACCAGCCAAACCATGCCCCAAGCGAAAATTGACTCCAAAAAAGTTACTTGTGAGCGTTTGGTGGACTAGTGCTGGTGTCGTTCACTACAGCTTTCTTAAATCTGGCCAGACGATTACGGCAGATGTCTATTGTCAGCAACTGCAAACCATGATGGAAAAGCTAGCTGCTAAACAACCGAGGCTGGTTAATCGCTCTAGGCCACTGCTGCTTCATGATAACGCTAGACCACACACTGCACAACAGACGGCTACCAAATTAGAAGAGCTTCAATTGGAATGTCTAAGACATCCACCGTACTCTCCGGACCTTGCCCCAACAGATTACTATTTTTTTCGAAATTTGGATAACTTCTTGCAAGGGAAAAAATTCAACTCCGATGGGGCAGTCCAAACCGACTTCAAAGATTTTATTGATTCCCGTCCGAATGTTTTTTTTAGTAAAGGGATCGATGAACTACCTATGAGATGGCAAAAGTGCATAGATAGCAATGGTACATACTTTGATTAAATAAATATATTATATTAAAAAAAAATCAACTTTATGTCCTCCCAAACAAAACGCCAATTTCATATGTAAGGACCTAATATTAAGCACACTTCTAAAAGTTTTAACAGAGCGAAATTAATTTATTACTTAGTCATAGCGTATCGTGTAGAATATGTCGTCATGTTGGTTGAAAAGTATTTATTTTTAACTTTCGGTTTTTTTAGTTTAATTTCAAAGTATTCTGAAGTTATCTTTTAAAGTATGGCGTCATAAGGTATAACATTACAACAAAATAAGACTAAAATTCACCAAAAAATATTTAAGAGTACACAATAAATAACCGCACACGTGTTTCTACATCTATCTCAGGGGCGTTTTTCAGGCGGACTGAAGAGAGACTCGCGATAGGGAAAATATATTTAAAAAAGAATTGATAATTAAAACTGAGGTTTGCTTCAATTATTTTCACTAAAGAGTTAAACTGAATAACGTTAAACTGAATTTACACCAATTTTTACTCAAAAGTTACGTTTAAAATCTATTCACCCAAAAAGATTCTTTTTAGCTATATTTATTCCAGTTTTCAAAGAAAACTGTTGTCTTTTTTAGATTTATAATGTCTCAATTTACATATCTTAACATATATATGTGTATTTCTAATAGTTAGTGAAACAGGGTTTTAAAAATCATATTTCAATGAGAAAAAAATAGACGAGTGTTATTATTAGAATATATTTTTGATTCATCAAAATAATTCTATATATTTTTTGGATCTAAATCTTTTCCCTTCTTGGAAAAATAAAATGTATTCAAAACGCATTAAGACTCTGCCTTCTTTAATTCAATGGGAAGTATTCAACATTTTCTTTAGAAACAAAATTATTTTTAGTGACTTAATCCCCCTAAGAATGGGAAAAGCCTACACTAATTTCAAAAAGCAAAGCAAATACGTAAGAGCGCGTATTATCTCAAGCATGATGCACTTATTCCCTGTGTTACACCACTGTTTTAATATTCTATTTGTAATATCAAAACAAAGGGCTACATTTCCTAATCATTTGAAATATATATCTATGATTTTTTTCATTTCTCACAAATATATTTTAAATTTCATCAAAATGGTTACTTCCGTATTTTTCAAAACTATTTTATAGATTTAACCTTGTTTTATACACATTGTTGAGTTTCTTTGCGAGATCCCTCAACCTTATTTGATATATCAAAAAAATATAAAAAGGCTTTATTCCCTAATCATTTGAAATATTTATCCATGATTTTTTTAATTTCTCACTAATGTGATATTTTAAATTATTAATTAATTCATAAATTAAGATGTTCAATATTCATCAAAATTGTTACTTCCGTAACTTTTCAAAATAATTTTATAGATTTAACCTTGTTTTATACACATTGTTGAGTTTCTTTGCGAGAAGCTTCAACCTTATTTGATATATCAAAACAAATAGAAAAGGGCTATATTTCCTATCCATTTGAAATATTTATCCATGATTTTTTTCATTTGTCACAAATATATTTTAAATTATTATTAATTCATCAATTGAGATGTTCAATGTTCATCAAAATTATAGCTTTTGTATTTTTTTTTTACATTATTTCATAGATGTAACTTTGTTTTAAACAAATTGTTGAGTTTCTTTCCGAGATCTTTCAACCTTATTTGTGATATCAAAACAACTATAAAAGGGCTATATTTCCTAATCATTTGAAATATTTATCCATGTTTTTTTTTAATTTCTCACAAAAATGTCATATTAAATAGTGAAATATGAATGCAATTAAAATTCATATCTGAATTTATGTTTTCTGTATAAAAATCGTTAAAGCCCCATATAGGAATACAAACAAGGCTGCCTTAGCCGATCATGTTGGAACTTTGTTTTATATGACATCAGAACTTTTGTTTTGATCTCTAAGATATGCAACAGATTATATACGATATACCAACATGCACACGGGTGTCTTCCATCCACAATTATCCTCAATCACAAGGGATTGCTTCCCACTTCATACATTATGAAAATTTCCTAGAAATCCCCGACAGAGGTTTGACTGTTTCCCAAGTATTCCGGCATGTGTAGAGAAGCGGGTGACTTATACACACAATCTGGCTGAGGATGATTAAATAATTACATGAGAGGTGTAATTAGGCAGCGGTGAGAGGAATCAACCCAAACAGGATAATCTATTTCGTTCATTCATTACACGGTTCATTACGTTTACCGTAAATTAAAACGATTATGATACCCGTAAATACTCGTACATACTTATACAAATTGAAATATGATAAATTAATACTTTATTTTCCCACTGTTAAATTTCTCTTATGACAGAAGGGTTAAAAGCAAAGTAAACCTATAGTTAAAAATAAACATTTTTTTTTAAGTTCAAGGCTCAGGGATTTTTAAGTTCATGGCTCAGGGATTTTTTTATTAAATTAATAAATTTATTTTGTTTTTACTTATCAAGTTTTATTTTTCCTCTCATGTTTGTTATTTTAAGCACTTGTATATTTTATTCAAATTGAAATTCTATACATTACATCTTTATTTCTTGTTCGAGTTAATATAATTAATGAGTTTTTGAAATATGAAATTATAAAGGGTTATTTTTTCAAAAATATTAAATTCTTTTTTACACGTGTTCTTTGATTTTGTAGTTTTTTTTTGTTTTTATTGCTTGTGTTTATTAAAATGTCAATATTTACATACATTTTTTTTCAACGTTTAGATATTCTATATAAAACAAACAACCTATACCAATCGTGGTTTGTTAGACTCATTGCTTGTTTAGATATTCTATACAAGACAAACAACCTATACCAATCGTGGTTTGTTAGACTCATTGTTTGTTTAGATATTCTATACAAAACAAACAACCTATACCAATCGTGGTTTGTTAGACTCATTGCTTGTTTAGATATTCTATACAAGACAAACAACCTATACCGACAGAGTTTTGTTAGACTAATTGCGTTTTGAAACACCTTACTTAAATCGAGAAATTCACAAAACAATTCAACAAGTTTGTGTTGTCAAGTCTCAACATTAAAATATAGAGAAACAACCACAAAATGGACATGTTTGCATCAAATATTTTTATTTATTTCAATCTAATCACTATTATTATAGGTTATTCTTCGTAATCGAATATGTGTGTCAGCCATCTAATAGATGATAGAAGCTAGAACGTGTATTGGATCATTATGTGCAAGCTGTTGCACTTCAGCAATTACACAGTTTAGACAGATCAAACACAAACATCTAATGGTAAGAAAATCAAAGTTTCAAGATTTTCGGTAGGTTAAACCTGCGTAAGGCTTAAGCAGGTTTTTATATAGCGTATTTTTTTTTCTTAATAATGTTCAGATAATTCATGAAAAGCAGCACACAAGCTACAAAAAAACATAAATTCTAATATTAAATATGTTGTAATTTATTTTTATCAAACACTGTTTATTCCACTTTTTTTGTGACGGTATAACCCTACCGGTTTCAAGGCTTCAGGGAAGCGCCAACAAAACTAAATGTTGGCGCTGACCTGAAGATGAGGTGAAAGCCTTGAAACCGGTAGGCTTATACCGTCACAAAAAAGTGGAATAAACAGTGTTTGATAAAAATAAATTACAATGTATTTAAACCTCCACAACGTTAATGCCTTAACTATAAACAACATAATATTAAATAGTCTAAGAGTAAAACAAGTCGCAAGTGTGTTTGTCAGGAATCGAACCTGTGGCGCCTGTTTGCTAAGCGTGAATGCTAACCGTTATACCACGGCCGTTGACTTACTACTCGCTAAAGACCAACTTAAATGATTTTATTAAAATTAGATTTTTTATGTTCATTTTTCGTTAAATAAAAAAAATATTAAAAAATACCAGATAATTTGTACCTGACTAAATTTTGGAGCTTCAAGTATGTGATGTTTTAGAAGTTAGTTCAAATTGAAAAATGAGATCCCAAGCACTCAAACGCTAGAGCGTCCATCCGGACTCGATTCCTTTCCGGACTGAATTTCCTTCAAGGTATTTTATCACTGGAGTGTTTTTAGACAGGGCTAACAACGTGCTGTTAAACTTGTTCAGTAGAATGGTTTTCTCGTTAAACTGCGGTTGGAAAAAATCTTCGAGCTTTTAAGGAATGAAATTATTCGCTTTTCTTAATTTTAAAAGTCATTAAGGTGTCCATAGTTGACACCGTTCCACTGAAAGGAGCTTAAAAATGAATTATAATAAATAACATCATCAAATTCATAACGGGAAGGACCAGAAGTAATGTATAAGGCAAAATACAAAGAAAGGAAAATCGTTATAAGAATTTTAAAAATTCCTTCTATAAAAGCTATTCTATCTCCCTTTTTGATAAAATATTCTACATTCTCGTTAAACTTGGTGCTGATAAATTAGTAGTATCAAGAAATCCTTTATGGAGGTAGAACATTTGAATTATTGCATGTCGTGAAATCTTAAAAAAAGGAAAAAACGTTACATTAACATACATTAGTTTTCTTATTCTTTCTTCATTAATTCGTTCTACATGCCCGAACAATTTCAGAGTTCACTTATTCAATATACTTAAAGCATTAGTCTAAAGATTACATTCATCTTTAAACTGTTTATTCTGTATTGTATCATACATTGTTAATCATTTTCTTTCATAATGAACGTATTTCTGCAGGATTTATTCGTAGGAATATCTAAGATAATATGATGTTTCAATCTCCTTATTGTAACTAATTACTGATTTATTTTGAGAGAAATCAATAATTATTGTAATTGATCAACTAAATAGTCACCAAGGATGGCAAAATTTTGTTTATAATAATTGTAAATGACGACCTTCGTTGCTTGGTTGGCATGACTCGGAGGATTTAATGAAAAACCGGTACTAGTCTGGTTAAAGAGTTCGAAGTCATAATGAAAAACCGGTACTAGTCTGGTTAAAGAGTTCGAAGTTATAATGAAAAACCGGTACTAGTCTGGTTAAAGAGTTCGAAGTTATAATGAAAAATCGGTACTAGTCTGGTTAAAGAGTTCGTATTTTAACATTATTCACGCGCGCTAGACGCGCGTGAGTGAACTTGCAGCATGTGCGCTAGTATTGCCAACACGTGCGATAGCGAACTTGCCTACTTCATTTATTCTTGACCCGAAGGCAATTCTTGACCCGAAGGCTCGATTACTGTGGCCGAAGATAATATTGCCTCCCTTTCACGCTCTTTACTATGCCCGCATAATCAATTAATAGACGTTAAGGGATATCATACGAGTACAAATACATATCATCACGCCGTGGTTTTTGCGGGGTAGGTAGAAAGTACAGATCTCCAAACTTTACTAGCCACGCATACAACTTTCACCTCCTCCACATTCATACATTTTGCCATGCACAATATTCTTACATTCGTACTTCTCAATTTATCTCTTTTAATTAAGGTTAGCGACAGAGAATAAGATTAATAGAAGACTTAATGTAATATACAACAAACGCGTTATATAAAAAATATAAAAATTGTTTTACATAATAGTGTGTTGGTGCCTACCTTGACTTCATATTTGGTGGCAGAAGGGCAAAAGTAAGATCAATGCTTTGGAGATGCGTGTACTAAAAAAATATCATTCAGTGTCAATGTATGATTTAAAGCGGAACGATGATATCAGAAATTAATGTATAAGATGGGTATTTTAAGAAAGATGAAGAATAGAGCTTTAATATGTTTGGACATCTGGTGACAATGAATGACGAAAGAATGACTTATCGAGTATACAAGCAAGAACTGCAAGGAATGCGTGTAAGGGGTTGACCGAGAAAATCTATACTAATAAATGAAAAAACAATCGATTATAAAAAGTTAATGAAAATGTACCTTATTCTTTTGCAGAACACACTATGTACGGAGACAAACTGCCTGGGCAGCGTGATGGGGCTCCCTGGTCGGGGGGAGGTGCCACGAGAGCCTGGAGAGGTGCTGAAACACGCTAAGGATTTCCTTGATCAATATTTTGCGTCCAGCAAGCGGTAAGGATAATAAAAATACTTTCAAAATCCAATGTTAAATTACCTTTTTTGAGCACTTTCTTCGAGTAATAACCGAAACAATAAAAACATTTTTCATATATAACCAAATATTTTTTGAGACTTCTTCATATCATTTGTACGATTCTAAGGTCTTTCGGAGTATTATACCTTGTGGCATGGTTTATGATGCCGACTTTTCGAAAACGTTGCAGATATGCTTGCAAGATTTTACGCCCAGCAATCAGTTAGGCTGATAAAAAAAATACTTTCCAAAACCTTTTTAATATTATTTCAAAGGTTTATTATTTATTGATCCAGTGATATATTTTTTATCCACTTTGCACGGATTTCTCCTGTTCACACAGAGGGTCTGCTTCTAGAGTTAGCTTATTTGTCAGGAAGAATATCCACCAGGATTCTTCTCATACTGCTAGGCGGTGCCGAGAATATATCCACAGTGTCATTTAGTTGGTTCAATATCTCTATACCACGCGTGACTGAGTTATTAGCCATTTTACTCGTTATATAAGTTGGTATGTAGAATAGAGGGTGATTCCTCGCACGGCTATATTTCTTAAGTACTTATAAACTTAGTTCTTCTAGAATAGCGGGGCAGTTAAAGCAACCTTAAAAATCCTTTAGTAGGAATATTGCAAAGGATTCTTGCCTTCTTGTTTCGAGGCTTCTATAGTAACACACAGTGAGAAGTTCGACGTAGTGAGCATACTTTGGGTAATTGCTCTTTGTTCTGTACTATATATATCTGAGGATTTTTTTGTATTTGCTCCATATTGATTTTATATTTGAGCTGATGAGGAGCCCAAACTGTAGATGCATATTCTAATTTGGTTCTTATTAGATAATTATAAAAGTTTCAAAGGATGTCGGTACGGTAGAATATATCTTCGGCTCCATTAAGCGAGCATTCTGGATTTTAGAACCACTAAAGTAGATATGACACTTGGCGATTCATATGATTTAGTATAAATAAAATAGCACTGCCACAAATTTTAATGGTTTTTAAGGTGCATTAATGTTGCATGGTTGAGGATTTTATATGTGACTATACAAGCCTGTTATGTGTTGATGTGGTTAGTTGTTTGGAAGTAAGTTGACTATATTCTATTACAATTTTATTGTACACAGTACAATCTGGCGAGTATATTGTCATCTGGCCATTTTTCCAACGAACCGGAAAAATCTTCCAACGGCAATCGATCCCACAAACCCCAAGCTCAAAGACAGGTATTCTACCAACTAGGTTACGAAAATTGTGTGTTTGTTGGCAATAATAACACGCTGAGATAACGAAAGTCATGGAAGGAAGACGATAATAACACCCTGAGATAACGAAAGTAATGGAAGGAAGACAATAATAACACGCTGAGATAACGAAAGTCATGGAAGGAAGACAATTCGAGAGTTTCGTTTTGTTATTTCAGCTTATTCTATCAACACGTACCCAGAGATCGTTAAATTAAATTATGTAAGATTATATTATCAACACCACTTGGAACTGAAATGTTCGTACATAAATTTTGTTCTTGGGTTTTACAATCTGAACTTTACAACTCAGTTTATAAGTACATGTATTTAGGCAACCATTTTTTCTAAGAGTCAGCATAAACTCTAGTCTTAGAATAGACTCAAACCGCTAATTGGAGGCTCCCACTCAGAACGTGGAACACAACATGAGATAACTTATATATTTTCTACGGCCCGGTACACAGTAGTTGTAGCAGAGGTCTGATGACTCGGCTGGAATTACGGTGCGGGTGTGCCTCGTCCTCGGTACACACTGAGCACGCACCTGCCATCTCTCGACCATAAAGTAAAGCTTACATTTCATAATATTTAACTTGAGGGTGAACTGCCGAGTGTCTGGTCCAATTGATAATAATTATTTTTTAAATCAGTGATTTTGATAAATATTTTATAATGCTAATTGAAAAAATTGTTATAAATATTTTTTAAAAGAAAAAATAAATTCTGAGGAGTGTTTCTAAAAATGTTAACATTTATTTATTACAAACATAACTCCCTGACGGGGTAGGTGGAAGAGACTTCTTCACTTCCTCTACACCCTTACACCTTCTCCAATACAACTCCTACGATTTTTCAGATCATCTACGTTTCCTGCTTTTAAAATATCAATTACTTGATCCAACGATACTTCCCTTGGTCTTCCTTTCTCATGCCTTCCACTCACATGTGTACTGTATATTTATGTATTGACAAAATGAACAACACTTAAGTATCCTTTACATGTCACAGTAAGAATTGTGTAATATTGTAAATAATAACGTATCAACATATTCAAAAAAAAAACGAACAACATACGAGTAGTACACATATATCTTTAAAAACATAATTAATACAACACGAAAAGTAAAAAATGATCACATACAAATAATTTCAATCTATCAATAACATAAGACTCTTAGCAAGAAAAAAATAAAGCTCTCTCAAGGGGAACGAGAATACGAAATTATAGGGCAAATTATAAAAAAAACTGTAAAGATAAAATAAAAAATTAAACAGTTTCACAGTCCAGACCTAAGATTGAGGAAATGCCGGAGAAGGACCCTCCTGAATCCAACTACATCTTAATTAAAATGATCCGCCAAACCAGACATGGAGTTATCCAATTATTATATTCTCGTGATTGCTAAATTACAAATTGCCATTGACACGTTTAAATTGTTAATAAAAGCTTCCGCTTGTTTCTAGGGGAGTGTTGAAACACCAATTCGAATAAATATACCGGGACTATCAACGATATTGTGAATTACTTTTTTCAGAGATTTTAACAATTGGCGTTTAGTGACTTTTTAAAATTTATTTTTATAACCAACTCGCATAATCGTACTAAATAATATATTTCCAATCAGAAATGTAATTTTCGTGATGTTTTAAGTGAATACTCACTTTTTTTTCACCAATTTACCTCGAGAAAGTAACAATCAATTTGTTAACAACCAAAACATCTTTATGTTTACAATTAATAAGATTTAAATGAAACCGTTTGATCACTTTGGGTCCCATATCCACGAAGAATCTTTATTTTTTTATTGAAAATAACACTAACAGGAAATTAATCAAGAATTTTCACACAAAACATATCAATAATAACAAGGATTAAAAGCCTATTTACCAGTGTTCATCTAATGTAAAGTTCCGTCATGTTCCGTCGTCAGGTCAGTGAAAATATTACTAAATATGTATAATACGTAAAAAATAAAACCACCCCCTAAACTTTGATCAATTTGATTACAACTAAAGCCTTTTTCTGTTTACAATCAACAAGATTTAAAAAATCTGTTTCGTCACTTTGTCTCATATCCACGAAGAAGGTTTTATATTTTTTTATTTAGAAGAACACTTACAGGAAATTAATCACGATTTTCACGCAGAAAATACTATTTATAAATAATAACAAGGATTAAAATCCCAATAACTAGTGTTCATCTCATGCATAATTCCGTCATGTCAGCAAGACTGAAAATATTACTAATTACAGTCAAACCTCGGGTCACGAACGCCTCTAGTCACGAACAAATCGGCTTAAGAACACAATTTCTGAACAAATTTTGACTCGACCTGCGTACAATGCCTCGGCTCACGAATTAGTTGTAACGGCGCATTACGCAATAACGCATTAGTTGTTATCAGGTGCGCGCGTTGTGAACATTATTTGTCGTTGCGTTCGTTGTTCTTGATACATTTTTTTTTGCTTTTTACATATATAATATACAGTATATATAAAATATATTTTGCATTAAATTGACCCTCAATATGGCTCCCAAGAAAATGGACTTCGGTTTGCGAACATTTCGGCTCGCGAACGGAATAAAAAAAAACGAATTAAGTTCGTAACCCGAGGTATATACAATATATGTACAAAAATAGACAACTAATTCTTCAGTCAATTTAGCTACCCTTCTAAACTTGGACAGTGTTGAACTAAATATATCCATATCTGAGTCAGCTACCGTATAATTTTCTCGCCACATTCTTACTACTTGGGTTATAGAAACCAATGTTACTTCTAAATGTAGCTACATCGAACAAAGCAAAAGTCTTCTAAGATAAAAGAGGAGTCGTTCCAGTGGAGTTTCAGAGTCGCGGGTCAGTTCACAAGACCAGTCAAGACTTTATAAAGAAATACAAGATCAAAACTACGTATACGAGCCTCAAGCGATTGAACATTGAAAATGATAACTCGAGAACACTTAGCAACCCTTTCTTATGACACATACTGCCTCAACTAAACCAACGTCCACCTTATATTAAGAGTTCCATATTACAGAGGCATACTTCAAGTTGCTTCTTACCAATAACTTATACAATGGATGACTTATTCTCAAATGGTCTTGTGACTCTCATAAAGGATCCCAGCAATCCTAAGGTCTTAGTAAACTTTGATAGAAATTGAACGAGAGGAATGGAAATAAATGCAAAGTAAATAAACTTTTTTTTTTAAATTTAATCATTTATGTAAACACAAAACAAAAAGCAGTAAACAATGTTTTTATGTCTCGATGTTTTTCGTTAAATATAAACATACTTCCAGGTAATTAATGTTTGCTTTACAAACGAAATAAAAATATTGTACAACGTTTGTAAAAGTATATTTTGAAGAAAATAATGCCTTTTTCACATTTTTTTATAGCAAGCACAATTTTCAAAAAATATATAATATATATTTATAATGTTTTACCAAAGTGAATATAAATATAAACATTTATTTTCAATTGGGTGTTTTAAAATAATATCAAATGTTGATTGTGTTATGTGGATGGAATATACTATTTCCTTCGTGTCTTTTAATAATAATAATAATGAGAGGATAATTTACATAGCACCGTTTAGAGAGCAAACTCTCCAGAAGGCTAAAACCCAGTATTATTGACATATTAAAACTGTTAGAAAATAAATATGTACATAAGGTGAGTGTAAGAATATGAAGGTGGTGACTACGGCCATTAGATTAGTTACTTCTCCGTATCTACATACATATGTTCAGAAAAAACAATTCGTAAGAAAACCGAAAAGGAAAAACATACCAAGAGATGACAATCTACAAAGAAACTTTTATAGATCATCTGATATGTAATAGTTACACATTCGGATTTAGGTGTAGTGTATGTGTGTAGTGTTCATATAACATCATAAATTCTGATACGACCTCTCAAAAAGGATTATCTTCAAGTGCTTCCAAAAGCTGCACACGCCACCCACATATCCTAACACTAAGATGAAGACCATTCTGCGCCACATGGAAAGAAACGGAAAAACGCTTTATAATAATTCGAATCAATAACCAGCCCTATTGTATCGATTTGATTTAATCAATTTATTAGGTTTTAATTACGCCTTAATGTTTAGAACCATTGTTGATAGTAAATGTTGATAGTACAATCGTGCACTGTGTGTTTTAACTAACTATGTAGACGAACTCGTAGCCGCCAGACTGGAGTAGTTTTTTTTTGGATATCATCGGAAATCGAAACCAAAACCCCTGGGTGAAATAACAAAGATAAAATGAGTTGTTAAATAATGGGGGTTGTTAAATAATATTCGAACTTGAACTAAGAAAACATAAATTCTCTATAAACTGTGGGAAATTGAAGTTACAAAGGCATAAATTATCATTAATGTCGGCCATTTACATAGTTCGTTTATTTTATTGATACTTGGAATTAATCCAGAGGTATATTATTTATTTCTCAGAATATTTTTTTCTGATTTGTGAACAAGCATTTTGTGGATATTTCAGTAAAAGAAAAAAGCAATTGTTTTAAACTACATTTATAAGTAAGAATGTGCCGATGTAGACATTTTTATTTTGACACTGTCTTGACTAAGGAAGGAGTGTTTTCTCTCTCCATATATTGTATATACGTACTATATAATTAACAATATTTTCACTGACCTGCAAACATGACGGAACTGTGCATGAGATGAACACTGGTAATGGGGATTTTAATCCTTAGTATTATTGATATATGGTATGTTTTATGGGAAAATCTCGATTCATTTCCAGTAACTGTTATTTTAAATAAAAATAAAATAACAAACAAGTGAATATTCATGTAGATAAAATTTCAACAATCTTTTATCAAATGATCACTCGAAAATTGATAACTCATATTTATTGATGTTAAAAAAAAAACAATACCTAATGTCAATTTCTGTTTACTGTAAAGTAGGAACTTCATATTCATATTTCTTTCATATAAATATTTATAGCAATATTTGAAAGACAAAAATTTTATTCGAGATTATACAATATTATACCAATTATGAAATAATTATTTTAAACATGCATGACAGGTGAATTTGTGAACTTTATATTTGTTAGTTCACGGTACAATCATAACGATATTATTATAAGATTTCGATAAATTGAGTTTGACATAAATATTCTCAGTTTTTGAGCTTTTCAATGAAATTTTTGTCAAACGAGTTGTTGTATTGTTTATGTTTGAATTTCACGGGTGTCAGCTGTCTCAGAACAACCAATAAGTCTAGTGAGATGGTAGATATAGATAGACCTGTCTTGAAGAATTAAGTAAACATTCACATAAATAAATCAGAGTAGTTTATTAGATTGTAAAAGATAAATAAACTGTCCACAACATACATACTTAAATACAACTTTTTTACTTTTCAGTTTATTAGATTGTAAAATATAAATAAACTGTCCACAACATACATACTTAAATACAACTTTTTTATTGCGCCATGTTGTTTAATATCCGTTTTACTTCTATCAACTTGTTGTTTAATATCCGTTTTACTTATTTAATATCCGTTTTACTTCTATCACCTTGTTGTTTAATATCCGTTTTACTTCTATCACCTTGTTGTTTAATATCCGTTTTACTTGTTTAATATCCGTTTTACTTCTATCACCTTGTTGTTTAATATCCGTTTTACTTGTTTAATATCCGTTTTACTTCTATCCCCTTAGAAAATCCTTCTCAAATAGTATTTAATAGTTATAATCTTTCATTCTTTTTATTATTCATGTAATGCATTTATTTTCCCATTCAGTTTCTATCACCATGATTTTCGATTAAGCAAGATTCATTGTCAGATCGTTTTTCTCAAAGTTGTCATATTGTCAATGTAAGCTTATCATAAATCAGAGTCAGATTTATATAGGTGCGCAATAATTATTTTGACTGTCCATATAATTATGTCGAATGTTTTATTGTATTTTAAGACTTATTTCAATACAAACATACTTCTTTTCTTCACCTTTTCCAAACATAACAAAATTTGTGGATGATAAGTATCGAATGAACTCTACGATTTGTGCCAAATTTTTCATTAATTAATTATTTATCTACCTTATTTAGATATATGTTTACCAAATATTTCTAAATTAAAAAATAACAATAAAATAAATAAATAAATCACGTTGGTCCAAAATATGGGTCATACAAATTTAAACACGAGCTATTTGTCATTTTTTAATTTTTATATCTTCACGAATAACCTTTTGTAAGATTATGTTAAATAAATAAAAAATACATTCGAGTATTTAAAAATATTCAGAAAAATCAACATAATTGTTAGACCAATACTGTGTAGCGAAAGGTAGATCCAAAACAAACAATTTGCCTTACTCCTTATACACTTCTGTTTGGGGTTGTCTCCAAAACGGAGGCATCTGCTTCCCCTTACTAAGCCCCATTGATACGGGGTTAATCTGGAACAGGGAGGCGACTCCTGGTAAACAATTAAATATGTGAGAAACTCGAACTAAAACCTTCATAATATAGGCTTTCCACACTTTCTTTACACATGTGTATTTACACTCAGGCAGGCAAAAGGCAAATTAAGATTTTGTCAATAACGTTTTATGTTTGAACTTGTTAACAATTGTTTGTACTAACTTGAAATTTTAGATAAGATAATGCAAAAAATTGTTTTACCATTAAATTAGTGTCTAATACACAAACTACTTAAATAAAATTAAAACCTTCATAATGCAGGTTTTTCACACGTTCTTAAAATACACGTGTTTAAACTCAATGATTTCATTTGTTAACAATTGTTTATATAAACGTTAAAATTCGAATTCAATTTAAAAAAAAATATTCAATATTTCAACAAGTCTCTCTATCTCTGACACATATATTACTTGAATAAAATATGTGAAAAAACTCCAAAAGAAACCATCACAATAAAGATATTTCACACCTTCTTTACACGTGTGTTTATATTCTGGCAGGTACAAGGCTAAATAAGATTTTTTATGTAAAAATAGTACAAAAACTTGCTAACAATTCTTCATACATAATTGGAATTCCATTATAAAAAAAGTCATGCAACTATTAAGTTCAAAAACATTAAAATAGTCATTAACAAATTAAGTTCAAAAGCATTAAAAAAGTCGTGTAACAATTAAGTTCAAAAACATTAAAAATAGAAAATTAAAAAAATATGAATGTATTTCCATCTCGTTCACACTCACAATAATAAATATTAATTTTATTGTTGAGAATTTAGGCAACCGCGGTTTAACGGTTAGAATTCCCGATAAGTAAGCGGACGCCACAGGTTCAATTCCTTGCGAATTTAACTTTACATCTGATTTTCTGCGGAGTGTATTTATCATCAAAGTTTTGAGTATATTAACTCTATCAATCGTTCTGAACATTGATTGACCACGTTGGCATCAAAACTTTGGGTTTGATTCTTCAAAACTATTTACTTGCTGAAGTGCAACCGCTTTCATACAATAAACCAATACATGCACAGGTGTTTTCCATCCACAGGATGGCTGGCATTCGTACTTGGCCACGAGGGAAATATTGTAAAAAAATATTGGTAATAGACGATCCTTTAGTAACAAGTAGTTATAAAGTTATTCTTCCACGAACTTTATGGTTGCCAGTTCAACTTTATGGTTGCCAGTTCAACTTTATGGTTGCCAGTTCAACTTTATGGTTGCCAGTTCAACTTTGTGGTTGCCAGTTCAACTTTATGGTTTCCAGTTCAACTTTATGGTTTCCAGTTCAACTTTATGGTTGCCAGTTCAAACCACTGCCAAATGAACTTAAGCAACACTTTACAATAAATTGATATTTTTTAATATTTAACATAGATAGATTTAAAAAAGTTAATTGTGTTGCATAATATTCTAGAGCGTGAATATTTAATTTTAAAATATATCCTGATTATATTATGATAAAAATATAAAATATACTTTGACATATTCAATATGCTTACACAAAACGAATCCTGTTTCATAAGCATACAAAGGGATTCAATCAATTCTTTGACAGATGATGCACAAAACCTTATACAAAGGATTTTATTTAGGTAAGCTGATTTGAAAATATATTTTGTTTCCTCTGAATACATAATACTTCTTCTTTTAGGCTACTTTTAAAAATATTTTTTTTTAATTTCATAGCAGTTTTTTGTTTGTTTATTTATTTGACGCTTCATTGTCTAGCAACGTGGTGAACTTATTGCCATGTGGCAATCTCTCCCAATGATCCTGATAAAAATGAAATATTATTTCATTATCAAAAAATATATTCGAACTTTTATTTAGTTTTTCTGAATTAGTGAACAATATTTTGTAAATAACGACTATAAAATTGAGTCTACCTCTACCACACCTTTTTCTCACATCTGCAACGTATATTTGTTTTGTTATGATTCCTTCATTCATTCGTTTCACGTGCCCAAACCATTTTAGACTGCTCTCACTCACCTTACTGTTTCGGCCTTAAGTTTACACTCATCCTCAATCACATTATTCCGCATTCACCCCATGTATTCTTCTCAGTGTATGCATTTCTACAGCATTTAATCGGGCCTTTTAAGTATTTTTTACGTTCATGTTCCACTCCAATATAAATAAATAAATAAATACAGGTTTATTGATAGCAACATAGTATGTACATAATACATTTAAACACATTTCAAGAACACATTAAAAAGAGAATATATTAAAAAACAGAAGCTATCAAAAGGTCTGGGTTCATCAAATAACATCCCCCCGACCAAGATACACTCCACCAATATAGGGCGAGCCCAGTCACGGGGACACCAGATATTTTTCAGCCCACACCCTTGAACATGTAATAAGAAGAGAAACACAGAAAATAAATAGATGACAAAAAAAATACATTCAAGAGAGAAGTAATTAAAAGGTCCGGGCTCATCCCACAAACATTCCCCCGGCCGAGATACACCCCACCAATGTAGGGCAAGCCCGACCCCAAGGGCATCGGGGGGCTTCCAGCCCACACCCCCGCATATCTAGATTAAAAAATAAATAAAAAACAAAAACGTATGGCAGAAAACAAAATAAAAAGTAAACCCACATATACCACCTCAGGTTAACTGTCAGCAAGAACGAAAAAAAGGAAAGCCTCAAAGGAGTCCAAATTTTATAAAAGTAGAATGACAAATGGGAAATGAAATAGTTGAAACAACATTGAAATAGTTAGGCAATAATACATTGAAATAGTTAAGCAGTTTTATAAGAATGAATGAGAAGATAACGCACAAACACGCACACACAACCCCCGATTCACCACCAGAAAAAAGAGAAAAAAAAAAAAAAAAGCAAATAAGAGACCCATTAACCACTGAGAAACCTATTAACCATCCAGAAGATAACACTTTAGAGCATCTCTGAAGGTACAACTAGTCACTCGCTCCTTCAAGGTCTGGGGCAACTCATTCCAGCATTTGCTGGCTGAGTATGAGAAGGATCCCTTGTGTAGTGTTAGATTATGGTTTGGGATAAGTAAAAGAGTCTCTCTGCTTCTAGTTTCATAGCCATGAACGTTTCTAGCTCAATTCAGTTTTTTGAAGAGATAAAGTGGCATTTTTGTATTGGTAATTTTATGCATGAGTACGCTTAAGTGAAGAAACCGTCCTTGTTTCATGTTGATGATTTTAAAAGTTCTCAAAAAAGGGATGTATGTCAATGTTGATACTATAATATTCGTTCATTCAAATAAAATAAATATAATATTATAAGTTTTCCGACTTGATTCTAAAAAAAAAACACGATGGTGGGTTAATAAATATCGGTAGGATGAGAATTTATTAATAATTTCCTGTTCTTAGAAATATTTCCAATTTGTTACGGGTGATCTGTTGAAACATACAAAAATGAGGTGTTTGAATAAACCATGAAATGAAAACCAACTCTACGAGTGACATGTTTGACCAGATATAGGCTATGACAGATTCAGAATAGCTTTCACATTTAACATTTGATCTTATTCGACAGTATTAATAATCTGTGGGCAGGTAATTAATATGGTTTGTTGAAATGCATAGTGATGGTTTATCTTGTGCAGTGTGACATAAACTGCAAATATAATATTACACGTGACATGATTCAACTACAATAGTATAACTGACGGAATACATTATATTTTTGAGTGAAATTTATTACTCAGTTGTGTCGGGTGTAATGCACACAAAATGAATATGACAAACAAATAAAATTACAGCTAACCTTATGTGTGTATCACAAAACGAAACCAACTTAAATTTAAGAATCAAACCCGTTTCATTAAGGTTGATTATTTTGAAGAATGACACCCATATTTTTTAGTTTCATTTAGGTACACAATATTTTGTTTATAGTTAAGGCATTAACGTTGTGGAGGTTTAAAGACATTGTAATTTGTTTTATCAAACACTGTTTATTCCACTTTTTGTAACGGTATAAACCTACCGGTTTCAAGGCTTTCACCTCATCATCAGGTGAGCACAAACAAGACTGAATTTTGTTCGAACAGAATTCAGTCTAGTTTGTGTTATGAACACAAATAATAAAAATAAATAAAACAAATTACAGTACACAATATTTGATGAATTAAACGAATTTCTTTTTTAAAATGGAACTCTTTATATTTAAGTACACAATATATGATAAGTTATACCAATTTAATTAAGATAATGGAACTCTTTCATTTAGGTACACAATATATGATGAGTTATACCAATTTCGTTTTGAAAATGGAACTCTTTCATTTAGGTACACAATATATGATGAGTTATACCAATTTCATTTTGAAAATGGAACTCTTTGATTTAGGTACAAAATATATGATGAGTTATACCAATTTCATTTTGAAAATGGAACTCTTTCATTTAGGTACACAATATATGATGAGTTATACCAATTTCATTTTGAAAATGGAACTCTTTGATTTAGGTACAAAATATATGATGAGTTATACCAATTTCATTTTGAAAATGGATCTCTTTCATTTAGGTACACAATATATGATGAGTTATACCAATTTCATTTTGAAAATGGAACTCTTACATTTAGGTACATAATATTTAATGAATACGTGAGACTTCAGTGACGCATAGGTTAAGAAATATTGAACCAATTGAGTAGCACAGTAAATATATTCTCGTGACGCATTGATTAAGAGACGTGAGACTTCAGTGACGCTTAGGTTAAAAGATATTGAACCAATTGAGTAGCACAGTGAATATATTTTCGTGACGCATTGGTTAAGAGACGTGAGACTTCAGTGACGCATAGGTTAAAATATATTGAACCAATTGAGTAGCACAGTTAATATATTCTCGTGACGCATTGGTTAAGAGACGTGAGACTTCAGTGACGCATTAGTTAAGATATATTGAACCAATTTAGTAGCACAGTGAATATATTCTCGTGACGCATTGGTTAAGAGACGTGAGACTTCAGTGACGTATTGGTTAAGAGATATTTAACCAATTGAGTAGCACAGTTTATATATTCTCGTGATGCATTGGTTAAGAGACGTGAGACTTCGGTAACGCATTGGTTAAGAGATATTGAAACAATTGAGTAGCACAGTGAATGTATTGTCGTGACGCATTGATTAAGAGACGTGAGACTTCAGTGACGCATAGGTTAAGAGATATTGTACCAATTGAGTAGCACAGGGAATATATTCTCGTAACGCATTGGTTAAGAGATATTGAACCAATTGAGTAGCACAGTGAATATATTCTAAATAATTGAATCAGACCCACATTATAAAACAGTAAAACTCCGTTTAATGTGAAGTGTATATTATAAAAACAATAAAATGGTTTGTTTTATTATCATATACGACTATTTTAAAATTATTTTTATATTCCGAATGATCCTTTTCCGTTCATTCAGAGATAATTACTATTTGCCCTTACAAAAGTAAAAATTAATTTTAGCCTTTGGATGATTGCCTCTTTACCTTCTAAAATGGCATAACCGTATATGGACCGGACGTTTATAACGAGCAATAATAAAAAACCTTTTTTTTTTTAAATGAATGCCGTTACCTAAAATGATAATAAACATACACCCTTACCATCACGCATTTTCCCTGTCGGGGTAAGCAGAGAGAATAGAGGTTTCGATTACGACACACATATCATATTTCACCTCGTCCACGTCCAAACACATTTTCATAAAGCTCATTTGATTCCACATTTTTTAATTTCACTCTTTCAAAATATTATTCCTTTGGTTCTACTATAATTTACTTGGTCTACTTTTACCATGCTTTCTACTCCAATTCACATTCATTTGTTGTGTTAGTCTTTCTTCATTTCTTCGTTCTTTATGCCAAAATCACACTTAACACACCAATTTAAAGTTCACATGGATCGTTAGTGACATCATTCCGTATTCTGTGATACATTGTCACCGTATGATATTTTCAGTCCACGCATATCTACAGCACACGCCATTTCAGTGCACGCATATCTACAGCACACGTCTTTCTGTATCCTTTCATATCCACATTCCAATCTCATTTATCAAAATCGAAGACTAAAACAATTCAAATTCGATAACCAGTTAAAACAATTTTTTTTATCTGTTTTGTGTTGACCTATTCAAAAAAATGTATCATATTATCAGGTCTTCCAGCTGCTATGCTTATTGGCAGGGCCTTAACCCTTACAGGCACAGGTAAACTTCACTTATTTTTACTCAGGCTGCACAAAAAATAAAGTCAAGTTTCTCATTATTTTTTTAATGTGTTTGAAAATTGATACATACAAATGCTAAATTAACATATTTCCACTTCCTCGGTAGGTCAAGGAACTCCTGGTGAGGTGGTACAACTTATGTACCACTAGTCCATATTTCCACTGGTACTTCTAATGTACCACCAAATAATGCCGAAATACATCCAAGTAAAATTAATTTTTAACCTAAATATAAATTTACCACAATTACTGAAGTCAATTTTATCACAACACAACTATTTTTTATTAAAATTTAATACAAATATATAATGTTTTCTTTTATACGCACAAGTCGGCACACCAAGAACAAATAACCGTCAATAATATTAGAAGCTAAATGAATTTGAACAGGACCAAACCCTGCAGCTGTGCGGATATGAGTCATAAGTATTATATTATACGAAGTGGTACATAATCTGAGCGTTCGTGCAGCAATAAATAGAGGTTTAATAAATGGTACATTGCGTGTACCATTGTGCAGTACTGCGTCAAAAAAAGGTGGTACATAACGTGGACCACTAAGCCTGTAAGAGTTAACCTTAATGGGACTGCTTCGGATATTGACATATTTCATATCACATTACCAAAAGCAAAAGTAAATTTTCTTCTAAGATTGGGTGCGTTAAAAAGAACTCATAACCGTTTTTAAATGACTTTGAATATATATGTATGTATGTGTACGAGTATATATGTGTGCACATGTTTAATGTTTACAATTTTTGTAATTTTCAATCTAATTGGGCTAAGCCTATATTGAGAAAATAAATAAATTACATTTCATCTATAATTGAACCCGAAACCCCCAAGTTTAATTTTGTTGTTGATTTTTTATATAAGTTAATATTTTATGTATTGTTTTACGTTTTACTGAATCTATTGTAAATTTTCAGGACCAGTAGTTCTTTCCACGAGAGCCGCTGGAAGGAGGTGCAGGCTGAGATCGCGGCCAAGGGAACCTACAAGCTGAAGGAAACAGAGCTGGTCTTTGGAACCAAGCTGGCCTGGAGAAATGCACCCAGGTGCATCGGCAGAATTCAGTGGTCCAAACTGCAGGTATTTCCTTTTTTCCTACCCTTGATTATTGCGAATTGATTTTTTCAAACTATCTTATAAACCGAACTTAAATCAAGGTTTAATCAAAACAGTGTACCATTATAATTTGTTTGTTTATTTATTGGAGTTATACATGTGGGGACAATGTATGACAGAATACAAAAAAAATATTATGATTGAATGTGAAATTAAGGTTGACGTGTTGAGTAAGACGAAGAAAAAACTCTTGAATGATTTGGGCAAGTGGAACTAATGAATGAAGGAATACTAATAAAACAAATATACGAGGCGTATCCAGAAAGTAAGTGTACTGAGGCTCTCACGACCGGATGGATTTTATTTTTCGACATGTTGGCTACATTTCCGTGTAGCCTGACCCTTCCCCTCCGCAACGAGACCGGTTTGAGGTCAATACGTTGAGAAGTGTCGACGCGACAACACGTTTCGTGAAAAATGTCAATCCAATCTCCTGCCAAGTGCAAAATACGCGGCGTCATCCGTTATCTCGTTTGGAAGGGAAAACCTCCGGTTGAGGTTTATAATGAGGTGAATACTGCATATAGTGATAAAGCTATGAATCGTACGAGTGTGTACAAGTAGTGTCGCGAGTTTAAAAACGGTCGTACGTCTGTGCATGATGATCAGAGGAGCGGAAGACCTTCAATTGTGACTGACGAAATTGTTTTGGGACTGTCAAGGCATAATTTTAATTGAATATATGCCTCAAGGGGAGACCATCAACTCTCCAAGCTACTGTGAGACCCTAAAAAAATTGCGGAGGGCGATTCAGAACAAGAGGAGAGGCATGCTGACAAAGGGAGTCTGCCTGCTGCAAGACAATGCCAGACCACACACGGCCAACGCCACGAAGGAACTGCTCGCCTCGTTTAAATGGGATGTCCTGAACCATCCCGCGAATTCCCCTGACCTAGCACCTTCAGATTACTATCTCTTTACCTCCTTGAAGCTGCACATGGGTGGAAAAAGGTTTTCAACCGACGAGGAGGTAAAGGAGGAGGTGGAGAAGTGGACGGAGGGGTTGGCGGGAAACTACTTCGAGGAAGGCATCAAAAAGTTGATACCCCGCTTCACCACCTGCATTGAGAAGAATGGCGACTATGTCGAAAAATAGCTTACATATGTACTACGGTAACCACGTAATTTTTTTGTTTAAATAAAAAAATTGTAACCTACAAAAATTCAGTACGCTTACTTTCTGGACGTACCTAGTACAATGCAAATATGAGTAGAAGGCATGATATACGAAAACCAAGAAAAGTATCGTTTGTATTAAGAATATCATATTTTGAAAGGAGGAAATGTAAAAAGGCAGAGAAGTCGTAAGAGTTATTTGAAAGTTTTATGGATTTAGAAGAGGCGAAATATGTGTCATGGTAGGAAAGTCTAATGTTCTCTCCTCTCTGCCTATCCCGACAGGGAAACTACGTGATGGACAGTATGTATATTTATTTATTTATGATTTTTTTGTTTCGTTTTATCTTAAATAGTGTCATCTTAAAATGGGTTTTGATAATATTTTAATTCAGACATATAGGTGTAAAATAATGCATTTAATATTTTTAATAAACCGTTGAAAAAGTTTGTTGTGAATTGCATTAAACATTTGAAATGTTATTATAATAAATATTTGACGAAATTGTTTATGTAGCCTATCACGTTCGCGATGAATGGTACAAAAATATGGCATAACTCTAAGAATGATTAGCATGTTAAATTATTCAAATCTCGGCATATTTCGTGTTTTGATAGAACAAATTTAGGGTTAGCTTTTAAGTTTTCTTGTGACCTAAAAATGCTAATAAGCTTTTAACTGATGGACAGAACATGAATATGAATCGAGGCTTCACTAGAACATGGAGTTGTAACTAGATCCTACATATTTTTTTAGAAGGACACGTGTTCAAAATAAACATTTTATGGCAAAACAAATACAAAACACCGACTTTGAATGAGTTTTGAAGTTTAAAAAAAAAACTCAATTTATGATACTCTTGCATTTTTATTATTCCAGTCTTGACTTGAAGCCTACCCTCATCTCCACCCCGATTTTGACGTCTATCCATGTATTTAGAAGGCTCTCTTATCTCTCTTACTGCCTTAATAAATGCTTGATCTCTTTGAATTACAAGCAATATTTTTCTCCCTGTCCGCCCATTGCATTTGAATCAGGCAATCCTTTCCTCAACAGCCCAGACTATGTTTTGGTCACAGATCCTGGCATAGATACATGAAATATAAATATATTTATTTATTAATAAACGGCATAATGCACCTTCTAATAATAATGAAATGTTTTGGTTGTGAGAGTGGTTTTAAAAATTGGTTTGAACCGAATTTCTTAACACCCTGTTTCCTTTCACTCTCTTCCCTTTCATCACAATAATCTTAATAATATTTAAAATACATGTTTCATAGCAATTTACTCATTAAAGCTATACTATTCAATTTAGATGACTTGAATAGATATGTTTACATAATTAATCACATTTATTCACTTAAATTCACAAAATAAAATCTTTCTCAATTATGCATTTTCCGGAAGTAACGTCAAAATATGCTTATTAAATAATTTATGTGTCGAGTAAGTTAATTTATTACGAAGGTTTAAATTGCTTTTTATAAAGGGGTTTATAGACGCCTTTTCAATTTGAAAGGATTATTTAATTTAAACTAAATAATTAATGATAAAATTACTCATTGAACGTCAAGTAACGTGGGTTAGTAATAATAAAACTTATTGAGTTACTTAGTAAATGTGCTTAATTGACAAAATAACCCATATTATGCAGCATCATGAGCTTTTGAAAGGTTTTCGAATAATTAACGATGATTAGCTTATTCGCACAATCTGCTAAATATATTGAGGGATATTTTCTTTGTAAATAATGAAGGATTAAAAGATTATGAAAATGTTTTGATGAGTTTTATTTCTTATTCAAAACAAGGTAAAATAAGATTTTTGTTAAAAAAATTGTGAAACATTTATAATAATTATCCAAACATATTTAAAATAAGTATATTCTAAATACGCAGTATTTCAATATTTTGTCTAGTAATTTTATCATAAGAAAAAAATTCACACGATAAACTTGACATTGTTTTACTATATTCAAGTATTTCCATTCTATTATTTTAGTTTTTCTTTACTTGCTCTTAGTTTTTTTTTCGTATAAAGTGTGAATTTTTTTCACTATTGACAGATTAACATTTTTTCAAAATAAATATATCTAAATTTGGTGTAAGGATAGGAAAGTAGATGATCAGCATTCAAATTTCCCCTACTTTATTTGTAACATTACTCTAAGTTATTGTTTAATAAATCAAACTACACAAATACAAAACTACACAAATACAAAACTACACAAATACAAAACTACACAAATACAAAACTACACAAATACAAAACTACACAAATAGCAAAAACTAAGTATATGACATTCTCCAAAGACCCACTAGAGTGCAGAATTTCAGTACGTGACGAGCCAATTGAACAAGCAACACAGTTCAGATATCTTGGCAGTGAACTGCTCAGCTCTCATGATCTCACCAGAGAAGTAAGGCCTCAAGTAGATAAAGCTGCAGTTGTGGCGGGCTGCCTGAGAGATGTCATATGGAGGAATAAAGATATGAGAACGGATAACAAGGTACGCATTTATAAGACCTGTGTGCGACTTTTCCTCACATATGGCATCGAAGCGAGGGCGGACACTGTCAGGACAAAAAGTATGCTAAGGACAACGGAAATGAGAACTCTACGTGCTATTGTTTGGAAGACTTTGCGTGATCGTGTAAGGAACACCACAATTCGAGAGGTCTGCGAGGTCCAAGATGTGGTCAGATGGGGACGACAGCGTCGACGATACTGGTACCAACATGTACAGATAATGAATTCCATACAAAGCTCTGCATGGGGTGCCGGATGGACGGCGTCCACCAGGGAGACCCCCGAAACGATGGAGAGATAGCTGGAGCTCAGCATCACAGGAGGACAATCCTGCAGTAACAGAATCTTGAGTCTATAGAAAGTTTAAGAAGAAGAAGAAATACAGTTCTAAATAAATAAAAAAAAGAAACGGTTAAAAAAGTTAAAAGTGTCGTAGAAAATAAACTTTCAGTTTTCTCAAGTTTCAAGTTAGTACAAAAAATATTCATAAAGTTTAATTTAAATTCTACGTAAGTAAGCAATTAAAACGGCGAGAAGCGGCAGACTTCAAGCGGCAAACCAAACAAGAAGATGGGTGCGGAGACAAGAACCTTGTCGCCTTGTTGGTAGTAGGAATGTTCTCTTAGTTGGAATAAAACCTTCAAAGTAAAGCCTTTTCTAGTTGTAAGTTAAGGCGTTAAATGGGTTAGTTTGGAAAATAAAAATTTCATACTTAATCATTATTTTTGAGAATCAAACTTTTTTTGTTAATTTGTTTAACAATTTATGAATATAGTTTTAAATAATTGAAGTATTAATTAATTTTGATGTAATGTTTCACATCTAACCACCTTTATTTCAACATGATGTTTATATTCAAACAAGAGGAGCATTATGCAATAGAGTAAATTGTGGATCATAAAGTGTTTTTGTCAACTAAAACATTGCAAGAAATGCACGATTACTTAAAAATGCATTATGTTTACTGCATTTGTCTCTGCAAACGACACATGAACGTGGTAAAAAATATATCAAAACAAAAAATAATTACAAGAAATAAATATTTAGAGCATCTTTTCAGCTATATTTGAAATCGGAACTCGAAGAACGAATTAAAAAATAAAACAAAACTTCATAACAAATTACGAGTATATATAATATTTTTTTATATTTTTTGACATCAGATGAAGGCTGTAACGTCTTCGAAACGTCAGCCATAATTGAAGCTAATTATTTCAACACAGTGACAATTCCATAGTGACAATGATAAAACCACTAGTTGCAACTCGTGAAATATTCACGGAAGTAAAACAAATTCTACATTTATGAAAATATATATTCATAAATGTAAAATTTGTTTAATATACTCGTATATCATTTATACATCGTCCCCTTTTACACCGGTTCAAAAATTGTTAGCTAGGTATTTAAAATTCGTTCAGTATCCCCACCGAGATTCAAATTTCGAATTACTTTCGGAGAGAATCCAAGTATTCGACAGCCATACGGGTTTTGGCCTATTTATACATGATAAACTAGTGACAATGAGCCGTGAAAACGTTCGAACACATAAAATTGGCCTTCACAATATCGAGGCCTTTAAAGTGTCACGTTTTCATATTTTTTTATCTTAAAATGTATTTTTCTTTTAATAGAACCTAACGCCTACAATCTTGATGGTTTTCTTTATTACTCAGTATTAATTGGTGTGCAAAACTAATGATGTTGATTATTACTGAATACACTATTCAAATGGATTCAACCCAATATTTCAGGAAAATTATTGCACCAGAAAACCTGTAGTCTTGGCGTGATATAACAGGATATTTGTAATACCCTATTAATTTCATCATATGATATTTCCAGCCTACGGTTAAATAATCTTTAATAATTAACTAGTTGCAACCCGTGAAATATTCACGGAAGTTAAACAAATTCTACATTTATCAAAATATATATTCATAAATATAGAATTTGTTTATATCATTTATACATCGTCCCCTTTTACACCGGTTCAAAAATTGTTAGCTAGGTATTTAAAAGTTGTTCAGTTATCACTGACCCACCGAGATTCAAATTACTTTCGCAGAGAATCTAAGTATTCCTATCTCGCTCTCTTGTATTTAATATACAATTCTCGTATTCTTTCTTTGGCGACAACCATCGTATGGGTGTTGGCCTATTTATATTATGATAAATATGAATGAGCTTGTTTCAAAAATCGAACATTTTTTTAATATTTTTCAATTATGTAAATAATTTTTAACGTTGTATGAAACAAAAAAGTATTGAAGTGCGCCGTGATTGATTTATTGCGGTGTGACGTCATATAACCCGTTTGTACCAGTTGCGTCACTCATTCTACGGTAAACAGTGTACAGAATAATAATGTTCGTTGTGAAGGCGTTTTGTTTATTTGTAAATTAAATATAAAAAATAAATATGTATCGGTAGATAAAGCTCTACATCATGATAAATAACATATTATAGTCCAATTGTTTTTTTTTGGTACACCTTTTCATTGCATTACACCGCTTTCCTCATAACACTGTAATTCTATATTCGAATATGTTTCTTCTTGGTTGTTTTAACGCACTTAGGCACTCGACAATATTATTGGGGCACTCATTTCAGTAAAAAATATGTTATAAAATAAAAATAAACGAAATATATGTGAGCAAATACGTTCAAAATCACATATCGAACAATACATACAGTTGTCAAATTTAATAAGTAGTTGTTACGTCACCAGCTAAGGTGATCAAAAAGGAGTTTTTCGATAGGTGTTCGAAATTTATATTGAGTGTGCAAAGTAATTATTTTTTAATCTGGCGAGTTTTTGCCATGTGGCAATCTCTTCCAAGCAACCAGAAAGATGTTTTTTATAGGCCCTAAGTGTTAACCAGACTGGAATCCTGTTTTAAAAATATCTGGGTTCCAGCGGGGATCGAACCCGCAACCTCCGGATCAGCAGACAAATGTCTTACCACCAGGCCACGGAGGTCGTCTATAAAGTTATAATTGGTGGGAAAAAAAATTAAAAAAATACTGATGCACTTATCTTCTATATACGAGTACTTGCTTTTTTGTAAAAAAAATCTAACACTTTTCTTATTGCGGGCTCTTTTGAGGATATAACAAATTTCTTATAGTCTGTAGAGTTCGAGAGCAAGAAACTTTGTTTTGAATTAAAGAACTCGAAAACAAATGTAATGATTATTGACTAGTACTAATGGGCAGTATAGAGGTACTACGAAACAGATGTCGACCACCAACCTAATGGATCGATTAAGTCAGGAACGCAACAGGGTAACGTAACGTCAGCACTCCAAGACCTCTATTTAAGCGAAAAATGGAGAATCGCTGTGTTTGTCAGATGGATCTCACTAACCGAGTTCAGTCATGAGAAATCGACCAACAAAATGTTCAAATCTTTTAGATCAACAAGTCAAACGTTTAACTTTTATCCACTACGCTGTTGATAAGTGACAGGTTGAAAAGCTTAAACCTACAATGTTTAGTGAGCATTTGCTTTAACAGGTTTGCAGCAAGTCGTTATGTTGCATGTACGAGTGAATGTGTTTGGATTGAAACTTCCTGACATAATTTGTGTTTCCCGGTTAAATTATATTTTGATCGTAAACGTTTGAAAACTCAACTCAAATATCTCTTTCCCGTTAAACTAAATTCGAGCATAAGTCATACATATTTTTAACTTTAAGTTAACAGCAATTTACGGAATTTGAAATTATTACTAAAATGTGTTACGTTTTGAAATAACAAAAAATGGCAAAACAATAACACGAAATATTTGATATAAATATGTCCAGTTTTTAATAATTTAATGAAGTTGTATCAGTATATTTTTTTACTGAAAGTTGTCAAATTTCACGAGTGGCTACATCTCAGATTAGCTGGATTATTTATGTGTGAATTTCGCAGGTCAGCTATCTTAGAACACTCGATGAGCCTATAGAGACGGATTATATAGTATATTACGTTTGTTTTGTGCAGAATTATTTAAAAAAAAGTATAAATAAAGGTACAGTTGGAACAAAGAGATGATATTTGAAAGAATAAAATGTACCGTAGGAACTTTATGGGAAGGTGTATGGATAATACAGAGGAGGCAAAACACGTGTGTTGCTATAGAAAAATCTGGTGCTTAGTCCTCTCTGCCTGCCTTAACAGAGCGGGATGCTATGTATGTATGTACACATATTTCACCTCCTCTACATCTATAATCCCTTTCAATTGATATCTCTGACACCAACCCCTTTTTTCCAAAATATAGTATTCATGTGGTTCAACGATTTTTTATGATTTTCTTCTACAATTCCTTCCTCTCACATTCATAGTGCAAATTTGTTCTGTCAGTCTTCTTTCATTTTATGTGATCAAACCATTTCAGGGTAGTCTTATTCGTACTAATATTTAGTACATTATTTTTAGTTCACGTCCTTAATTTCTCAACTATATACTGTCATAAATCGTCATCAGATGTTTTAGTAAGCTTTTAACATAAAGCTTTTAACAACGCTTTGGTTGATTCGAAGAAATTACTAGAAACTTGCCTGGTTGTACGGTTTACAAAAGAAGTTTAATACAATTCAATACTTTCCCATTCATTATTCACATTACACGTGTTTCTACAGCTTTCATTCAATTTTAATATTTTCCACATCCATGTTTCACTCCCATATTTGATAGTTGGCAGTTCTTGCAAAGTAGTCTTCTTCTTTAGTATGACATGTTTCACTAAAAAATAAGTCCATTTAAAGGAGGTTTAAAAACATTTAAGATTGGACGTACTTACCAGAATTTGATTTAAATTAAAAAAATGGAAATGATGGGAAATAATTGGGGAACTCTTTTGTATGGTATGTGTGTAGAAGCTGTGTCCGAATTTTTCGTTCGTCAAGTATGCGTTAACATACCCGAATTAATAATTAGGGAATATTGAAGAGCATGCCCGATATATTATCTTCGGCTCCAATAATAGTGCCTTCGGGTTAAGAACCACTGGAATGACACAGCATGTGTTCACATAACTACAGTATATGAAGAGGCAATAACAAAAAAGTAATGATTTCTGTAGGTTCAATAGAATTCCCACCTTTGCTGAAGAGAAACTTAAATTTTATAAAGAGGATATTCTGATAAGAGTTAAAGGAACAAGAAGGCAACAAGTTTCTCTCTCGATTCCTCTTATTTCATACCGGATGATTTATTGTATCTTGTAGGAAACCAATGCAATAAATTGTTGATAATTGTCCAAAATATTCTAGACCGACTTTACTTTTTATTTCCTTGTTCGGTATCCTTTAAGTGTCCAAAATATTTTTAATAATTTAGTTTTGTAATATTTATTTTAAGCAATAAAGTATTTGTTTATATGGGCTGCGCAACAAGAACTACAGTTTTCAATTTGCCACCATTTTTCAGCCGTCAAACGTATACTATTTATAATTGACATACGTCATCTACATAACCTATATGGTAAATTAATCATGCAGCGATACACGATTGAAGAACTTAATTAAAATTGCAGTTCTTGTGGCATCACCTTATATAGCCAATAGATAAAATTTAAAATTGCAGTTCTTGTCGCGTCACCTTATATAGCCAATAGATAAAATATAAAATTGCAGTTCTTGTTGCATCCCCTTATATAGCCAACATATAAAATTTAAAATTGCAGTTCTTGTGACGTAACCTTATATAGCCAATAGATAAAATTTAAAATTGCAGTTCTTGTGTCACCTTATATAGCCAATAGATAAAAATTATTTATTTATTTAATAATTTGTGAAGTGTGAATAAAATCCATGAAAATTGCTTTTAAATCAAAGAATCATGGAAATAAATAGTGTTGAAGTGAAAAGTCAACGCTATATTTGAGTGAACAATAAAACGTTTGAACGAGTTGAAGAATTTTATTACATTATTTAAATGGAACGAAATATTGAACGGCTAGTTAATAATAGAAAATAATATAAAATATAGTCAATCGAGCATTAAAAGATATATATATATATATATATATATATATATATATATATATATATATATATATATATATATATATATATATATATATATATATATATATATATATATATATATATATATATATATATATATATATATATATATATATATATATATATATATATATATATATATATATATATATATATATATATATATATATATATATATATATATATATATATATATATATATATATATATATATATATATATATATATATATATATATATATATATATTCAAACTAAGCAATATCAAGATTTGCTAAAATGATGATTTACTACAGTGTATTAGTTTGAAACATGGACGTATGTAGATAATGAACTAAAGGAGCCGAGTAAATGCAGTGAAAATGCATGCACTGAAAAGAATATGTGAATACGTACGACAGAATAAGGACTTCAATTATTACGGATGTATATAGGCAAACAATTGACGGGTTAAGTCAGAAGAAAAAGAGCACGTTGAGGTGGTTTAGACATGTTGAACGGATGGGTGATGATGATGACAGTAGTGCATGTACAAGAGTAAATGGAGAACTTAATGAAGGGTTTAAAATTACTAAAGACGTAAAATGAGGATGTGTGATGTCACCTTGGCTGTTTAATTTTTATATTTAGATTTATGTGAGCGCGATTAAAAATATGATAGGATTTGATAACATACGTTTTAAAAGCATTGCAACTTTCATCGCTAGAGTGATGTCATCAAATATTGCCAAAGAAATATTCGATAATATTTTGTGTCAGTGTCCCGATGATGAAAGCTGCAATGTTTTTGAAAGGTCAGTGATTATTTCAGATAGCAAAATATGTTACAACCCTGAAAACCCTTTTAAAGCAGTGGAAAATAGCCGTGAATAACGTTGAATCAATATTTCTTAGAAAATGAATATAACTCAAATATTTTTAAGGAAGTGCAAACAAATAACACAAAGTTGAAGTTTGCCATAATCTAATTAAAATTTATCAATTCATTCAAAGCAGTGAAACGAAAGTTTATATACATGTATTCGGAAATAAGTGGAACGCACGACTTCCGGAAGAACTCTGTCGGCAAGGAAATAAAGGATGATAAATTCGCGTTGCAAAATTCCTCTAAATTAATAATAACGAAACAAGATTGTGAAAATTTGCCATAAGTCATATCTACAGATGATCGATGCTAGAGAGTCAACATTAATATCCCAAGGAACAAGGATATTTTTGGAAAATAATAGAGAACTTGGTTTGGTAATAAATTTTATTGTACCTGTTACATTTTAGCAGGGGTTGCCAAAGGATCGATTTCGAAGGAACAGTATTTTGTAGCCAATAAGAAAATCGATAAAATATTAAAATAACATAAATACATACCATCACGTCATTTCTCGTCACGGGTACGTACAGAGGATAGAGCGCCAAACTCGCATATCTCGACACACACATCCTTCGCCTCATTTACATCATAACACGTTTTCATACAACTCCTACGCTTTCTCTGACTTTATATTTTTCCTTTTTCCAAAATATCATTCACTTGATCCAACCATGCTTTACTTAGTTTTCCTCAACCACGCCTTACTTTCCTGTTCACACTATATATTTGTTTGGTTAGTCTTTTTTTAATCATTCGTTCTACATGTCCAAACCATCTTAGATTGCTCTTCTTCTTCATCTTACTTAACACATCAGCCTTTTCATATTAATCCCAAATCACTTCATTCTGTTATATATTGTCCCCCTATGTATTCTTCTCAGAGTACGCATATGTATTGCTTTTGTTTGGCTCCTTTTAGTATTTTCCAATGTCCACTCTTATACAACAAAGTTGGTACTCATACTATTGTAGATCTTAGGAGATATATGTTTAAAAGCCTCGTCGACATTGTTTCTCATTGGTATACGCAGTTCGATAACTCTCCAATCATCAGAGAAAATAGTATCCAAAAAACAGAATTTCTCAATTCACTCCAATCTTTCATTGTTCACCCATATATTACATTTACTTTGCCTTTTACAGTTCTCTATCACCATGAATTTGAAATTCGCATTATTCTGTAGCGACCTTTGTCCCTATGGTCGAGGCGCGAGTCGCTGTCGTTGTTTTGCGAGAACGAGACAGCAACATATCTTCTGCGCCTTCCTACAAATCATATGAATACCCGACTTGTTAACAATAAATATATTGTGCGGCGGAAACGAGACGGCGACATATCTCTTGCGCCGTCTCATGCACATTCCAAATATTATAAATACCGACGTCTAACAATATAATACCTCTTTGCATATTCCGATTTCAAACGAGTTTTATTAAACCAACTATCATCATCATCATCATCTCTCCATTAAGGACAACTGTTCCTAAAATTATTTCTTAGATCTTTCTCTTCGGAGCTCTCATACGATTTACATATTAACCACTGCAAGTCATTTTCATTATTCGTTAACACTACCGTGTCTATACTAAAGGTAAAGCAAAATTCTTTCCTGTATAAGAATCTTGTCATTTAAACACTTTTTGTCTATTAATTGCTCATTTAAGTACATCGAGTAACATAAGTGAGAATAGCACAAAATTGTGAACACCCGGTGATAGATTTAGATAACAGTAAATTGTGAACATCCGGTGATAGATTTAGATAACACTAAATTGTGAACATCCGGTGATAGATTTAGATAACACTAAATTGTGAACACCCGGTGATAGATTTAGATAACACTAAATTGTGAACATCCGGTAATAGATTTTGGTAACACTAAATTATGAACAGCTGGTGATAGATTTTGACGATCATAGTTGATACTCATTTTGAGAAGCCTTCTCAAAAAGGTTTGCCTTCAAATGCTTTCTAAAGTTGCACATGCCACCAATATATCTAACCCTTTGAGGCAAAGATCTATCTATTGAAATATTACTTGAGAAAACGATCAATTAAATATTACGCAACAAATATATTACTGTTGCAAAAACAAAATAAACACGAAAAAATCACTAAAAATACACTGAAAATCTACAGTAGTGCCCGAGTGTAACTATAACGAGTGAGCTCCATATTAAACATTCATTTTATAAACAAATGGTGTTATCAACTATCAAGAAATAGGCTATAAATATAATGGAATATTGTGCAGAGCTTTAGGAATACTTTAATAACAACATACTTCAAAAGTTTAGACAAGAACTAATCATGTGTGGCAGCTACAGTAATGCCCAGAGAATACCTATAACGAGTGAGCTCCATATTTAACATTCATTTTGTAAACAAATACTGTTATAAACTATCAAGAAATAGACTATAAATATAATGGAATATTATGCACAGCTTTAGGAATACTTTAATAACAACTTTCTTTAACAGTTTAGACAAGCACTAATCATGTGTGACAGCTACAGTAGCGCCCAGAGAATACCTATAACGAGTGAGCTCCATATTTAACATTCATTTTGTAAACAAATAGTGTTATCAACTATCAAGAAATAGGCTATAAATATTATATAATAGAATATTGTGCACAGCTTTAGGAATAACTTAATAACAACTTTCTTTAACTGTCAAGTTTTGTGGCCCCTGATTTTGTGTGTGGGTTTTATCTTAAATCGTACGGGTCCCGATATGGGTCGGTTCAATTAATGATAAAACTTAGGCACGTGATTCGTAGGTATTGAATTCGAACTTGTGGGAGAGGTTTGTTATAATTTTGATTTGGATACTATTGATGATATCGCACCCAATATTCATATTCAGCATCTATAATGCAAAACTGTTACAAGTCCAAATTTTGAGTAAAATGACTTTGAATTTTGAATGAAAGACACTTCGTTATGAACCGTTGTCATATTTCTTAATAAAGCTCTTGATCGAAATTAGATTGTTATGTATCGATATATTTTTTAAGTTATAATACTTGTCATTATCCCTAACGTATCATTCTTCCTGTCAAAATGTAAACATGTTTTAATGTTTAAAAATTATATTTTTAAATGTATCGGTTTGAGTGTAAAAAACAGATTGAATTATTCTTCATAGATAGCATATATCGGTAAAGACAGATTACCAGACTTTCCTATTGCAGAATATATATTTCGCCTCCCCTACAACTCCTAAGTTTTATATATTTCCTTCCTTCAAGATATAATTCGCTTGATCAAATTATTATTTCCTCATATATTAATATATGACGGAGCATAAAATGTTGAAATATAATTCCATATAACAATGTTCCCGGCAGGTTGAAATACAATAATAATCCATTGAGTTCGATTACTATTCAGCAAAATTAAATTTCAAATTTAGTTGCATGTCTAAACTATTATAATATATTTTTATGGTATCAACAATTTCAATTCGCTTATTTTCCTATAATGTAATTTCAACTTGCGACAATCTCTTGTTATACGAATCCAAGACTTACTTTTTCGAAATACTGCGCGTAATTGGCACGCAAAAAAAATTCGGACAGATAAAGGTTGTGGGGTCTTATTACACTAGAGGTGAGGCTGTTTCTATTCGATACGAGGCATTTCGTACAATATTTTCTCTAATATTATGTGAAAAACATATGTTATTATTATGCTTTCAATTATTATTAAAATAAATAAATTTGTAAATAATAAATTTGCACACAAATGCTTGCCGACCTGTTTGAATATTGTTCCGAATGTTTTAAACGGATTGCCGAGATTTATTTCGCATCAAATTTACTCTCTTCTGATATTCAAACTCGTTAACCCATTAATCATTAAAGTTTAAGAGTTTTTAGTACATTTATACAAGTAAGGTTTACTCATATTTACCCTGAATACAGGGTTTTAGAGCCCATGAGAGAAATGTATTCTAAAAGCGAACTATACATTCCTTAAAGAAATTTAAAAAAATACATTTATAAATTCAATAGAGTTTCTAAGCCACAGTCTATAGTTATTTTTTTTTCCATTAGGTTACTAAGAATATTTATTCATGTAGTTACTGTTAACTATTTTTCATCGAGTTAGTTTTGTTTTCTTTGGGTTATTAACAACTATTTTTTGTTACGTTATTTATAAATATTATTCTATAGGTAATTTATAACTATTTTTATTACGTTATTTAAAAATATTATCCATTAAGCTATTATTAACAATTTTTTATTACATTATTCATAAATATTTTTCATTACGTTATTTATGACTATTTTTCATTACGTTAAAATGACTATATTTCATTACGTTATGTGTAACTATTTTGCATTAGGTTAATAATAACAATTTTTCATTACTTTGTTCATAACTATTTATTATTAGGTTATTAATAAATGTTTTTCAATACGTTTTCCATAACTATTTTTTATTAGATTACTAATAATTATTTTTCACTTATCAATTTATAACTATTTTTCATTAGGTTAGAATTACAATTTTTCATTACGTTATTTACAACTATTTTTTATTAGGTTTTAATAAGTATTTTTCAAACGGTTACTAATAACTATTGTTCATTTTGTTATTTATAATTTGTTTTCATTAAGTTATAATAAGCATTTTTCATTAGGTTACTAATAATAATTTTTCATTACGTTATTTATAACTTTTTTATCATACTTGGAACTATTTTTTATTAGGTTACTAACAAATTTATTTTTCACCGTCATCATCAAAATATTGAATCATTAGTTAAATTTATAGGGTGTCAAATTTATAGGGTGTCAAATTTATAGGGTGTCAAATATCAAAAACTTAATAAGACATCACTGTTTTGGTTATTTATTCATTGTTTGTTTAAATAGAAAATATTTCATTTTTCATACAACATAAAAATGAACAGATAATTGATCAATTATATTTACACCATATTATGGTTGCATCAAAGTATGAGATTTTTAAAGGGAGGAAAGAAATAAGTCTCAGATAAAGAGATGATATCTGCAATGGGTGAAATTCCGTGTCGTTGATACTTTGAAAAAGTAACTTGTTACAATTATTTTTAAATCTAAGTAAATAGTTTCGTCGTCGTCGATGCTGGACCTCGTAGTCGAGGATCTCCTTTCCATTCCAATGTCAATTCAGTTGGAAAGTGAAGCTATGCCGCGGAGATTTCGTTTATTTTTTTCTCCTCTTTAAGTGAATGTTGCACACCAGCAAACTCACAGGCCACACCGGTGTACTGTATCCGATGTCATTCCTGAAGGTAGACGATCGGAGCACACCTGCTTTTCTCCCCTTTTTTTGAAAGAATATATATGATCGACGTCATAGGTATCCTTATACTTCCGAATACTAGGCGAAAAAAATGCCTGTGTCATTAGAGGGGAGCAGAACAGCGCGGGGTTCGAACCGGCGACCTTCCGCACGAAAATCCAGTGTATTACCGCGCGGCCATGCATATCAAGCATGCTATCCAAATATTTCAGTAAAAAATAGTAAAAACGCTACTTTACTGATATTCGTAAAACGAATTGAACTATTTATAGCGTGCTAGGCGTGACTGAAAATTCTGACACTTTAACGTTTCTGCCAGCGCCAACAGGAAAAATGCTTTAATGTATTGTATGTTTACATAAAATGCCATGAAATGCAGCTTTCATTCAAAATAAACTTTTTGTAAACATTTAGAAATGTTCTTTACTGATCACTTATAATGCCAAGTGTTGTTTATTGATTCTATTATATATTAAGTTCTTGAAGACACATCGCTTGTGATTGATTATACAAAACCTCGTATCCCTCAGATTCTGATTTTACAAGATACAAAAACACCTCGTATATCACCGAATACGATACAGAATATTGCTTTATGTGGAATGAATTTTTCTTAAGTTATCTATTTTCTAATTATAAAGACAAATATTTTTTTATTTATTTAAATGTTTACATAATTCTAAACAAAGTGAACGGTGTATATTAGCCGTATTACTAGTTTCATGGTCTGTTCTGAGACAGTTGACTCACATCCACAATTTTCACATATAAACCGAGACATCTTTATTTAAATGGTTTTTAAATATTTTCATCTGAATTGCAATTTTCTTTTATAAAACGAAAGCCTGCGAAATAAAACATTTTTTAACCAATTTCTGATGTATAATATTAATGAATTAATTTGACATATAGTCAAACCTGGTGAATTTATTTCGTGTGTTGTTTTTTCCAACTATCCAGTAATACAAAAGGTTGATTCGTTTTGAAATTTCAACTTATAATTATACTAGTTCAATACAAATTATACTGGTATGTTGTGAATTTGTGAAAACAAAATTATCAAGTTGATGTATAAATTGATAAAAATGGTAGCTTAATATGAAACAAAAAAAAATTAAATAAAAAACTTTGATTTATGAATGACCAACATTGTTAAATATTTATAACAAGTGTTTCCAAGGTGATTTGCACCCAAAGGGTACTAGAAAAACAAGTCAATTTTGGGTCCATGAATTAACTCATTAAGTGTGAAATTGACACGTATCGGTGTAATGGGCTGAAAATGATGAACTATACTTAAAGGGCGATAAAGCCAGGCTCCACTGAGCTGGTGCGCCACATTTGCGGAATAATTTGATGTGGCGATTCCTGTTGTTTTAACAAAGATTTAGGCCCAAATTCATAGTTCGGCCTAGTAACTAAATACTCATTTCTGTATTTACAAAATCGGACTTCAAATGTTTCAAATTTTAAAATTAGATTATAAAATCATAATCTTTTTTTTTTAAATTTTGACGGCCGCAGCCTTTACCAAAAATGAAATTTCAATTACAATTATACAAAACAAATAAATAAAAAAATCAAGAAAAGATCACATTACAAAAATGAAAATGAAATCTTATTTAAGGAAGCTACGATTTAAATTTAAAAACTAATTTCTTCCGTAAAAAATATTTAAGATTTAGGTCAGACTTTAAATTTAAACATTAGTTTTTTTCGAAAATGGAACAGACTATAGAATAAATTTGCATTTTTATATTTTTCTCCTCAGAATTTTTATACTTTCATCAGTCATTTTACATTCTTATCTGACTTTTTTGTATAAATTCCTCGTCTGAATTTTTATTTTCTTATCCGATTTTTTATATTCTCCTCATTGAAATTTTTATAAAATCATCAGATTTTTTATATTCTCCTGATCAAAATTTTAATATGTCATCATTAAAATTTTTTTTCTCATCTGTTTATTTTATTTTCTCTTTTCTTTTGTCCTACATTCAGGATAGAAACCTGCGTAAAGCCCAAATTATTACGAACAATTAAGTTTTTGTGATCTCACATAAATAAATAGTTTTAATTCCTTTCTGGGTACATCCTTATCCTTCAATTTTGAGAAACTTGATCACCATAACCCGTTCTTTAAAAATATAACACTACTAAGTTTGCTCAATCTCTATGTTTTTCGTGACTACTGGAGCATACAATAATATTTGCTCATACCAGAGGATAGTTGGCAGATCTTTACCCAACTTTACTATTTAAAACAATCTTGGGTGTTCCTTTTCAAACACATATACAGGTGTTATTAGAATACGTTGTTTCAACTTGGATCAGTTATACAAAAGAGCATTCCTGTTATATGCACATAATATCAAAAACGTCGAGCATACTCCAGTGAACTGCAAAACAAAATAATATCATCATTCCGAGAATGAACATACATTTGAATGGAAAATTAAAATTTATTGGCTTCCAAAAATATTAAACATGCAACGGAGATAACCACAATTGAAAAATATATTCCATTGTGGACATATGTAGTTGGTTATGATTATTGTACATCATTGGTTACCTCACTATACTTATACATTGTACTAGTATACGTATGTGATCGTGTGTGGGTTAGAAGATATAGTAATATTAATAAGAATAATAAAATGACCATACATATAGTGGCGTTCAAAGAACAGATTCTCCTCAAAGGCACTCGAACTCAGGGTTCGAACCCTCTGTTATTTGCAAATTAAAAATATTACACATAAAAACAAATTGAATATCTGTACCTAAGTCAAATACAGGAAGTTAGTGGCAGCAGTTATTTGCGAATAAGTGAAAAAAAAACTCATTTGTTGGAAAAAAAACATTTAAAAATTACAGGATGAACATTTAAAAATTACCAGGATGAACATTTAAAAATTACCAATGAACTAATAATAACCTTTGTAGATTTTCCGAAATGTGATAGCAACACATTCGGTGGAGTGGAGAGCAGTATACGCGTTTAATGTTCATACACAATCATTAAGTTTGATAATATTAAGTTTTTCGTCAAAAAAATATTATTTGGTCATAGTTGTATTTGGTTCCATATTTCGTCAATAAAATTATATCGTCAGTTTTGTAATTGGTTTTACCTTTATTATATTCAAATAAATTAAATATTAACTGACAGTTTTCCGTCAGCAAGACATCAAAAAAGATTGAAGGATAGCTGGGAGTCAACATCTCAAGGTAGGCAGTTTTGTTAACAATATACCACATGTACTCGTATTACTTTAGAGAAATAAGAATAAGTGCCCATTTTAACACGGGTTCTCTCTGGAAAGTTTAATAATAATAAAAATAAAGCAGGTATTAATAAAAAATATGTTCTTCATTAAAAAATTCCTCGCCTCTTCAGCAGTTCTGAACAAAGATATGGTACCACAGCGAAACCACTCCCGTAAGTTCTTCAATCAGGATATTCATTTTCTTGCCGCACTTTTTCAGCCCTGAATTTTCCCCAGCAATATCAGTTGAAGGATTTCATACTTTTTTGCCTTGCATTATACTAGTAGGTCCTAAGTCCTCAAACTTTCTCCTTTTAATGGCAGATAAAGTTCTCTATCTTTATTCATCAGTTTTAAGGTGTTATCTTTACGGACTTTCTAAGACTACTCCAATCAAGTGGCTGCATTCGAAGTTTACTGCGAAAGGAACGGTAACTTGCTAAGCTGTTTGAACTCCAGGCGATAAGTGTTATATATTTACTGCGCTGTAAATAATTTTCCTTCTTTCGTGGTAACAAACTTTGAGTCTATCGTCGCTACTATTATTTTCACACTAAAGTGTGTCACCCTTGGAGAAGCAGTTCCTTTGGGCAGTTCCTTCTTCGTCACTACGTGACATCGTACTCATAATACATTATGAAGTTTCCGATCTTGTAGTATAGATCGTGATGGATGGGAACTTATTTTGTCCCCCATAACAGCGTTGCTGAATGTGGGGTCGAACTGAACTGAACAATAAGGACTTTGTTAACCCTTGAGGCTGTGAGTATTCTTCGATAGCACTACATTTCAGAAGCGTCTTGTTCCTTTGGTTATGGCCCGAGCAAGTATCTTTTTGTACACTTCAACAGTACAGAAAAGTATGGAAAATATGTAGTAACGTGAAGTTCTCATACATAAGTTGAGATTGATATTTTTATTACAGAAGAGATTCTAAATTCATAAGAAGTAATGTCGTGCTATCTCCGCTCTTATTTTGATCCAAATGTAATAAAACAAGTAAATTTTCTTAATGATAATTATTCGATTTATGTATATCATCAACATTATGAATGTTGTAACAATTAAAGTTTGATAATATAATATTATTGTAGCTGAATATGATAGATTATGTCACTGGCGACACTCAAGGTATCTTTGGAAAGGACATTTATTTATCAGTGAAGAGAATAACATTTTCGTTGACATATTTTGGAAATATTTCGCTTGTTAAATAAATAATTGAACATCAAGTTAAACACGTCTCCTAAATGTGGATGACAGACGGAATATTAAATTATAAAAATGATATCCGTCAACATTGGCGTATCCTGTTTCCAAACAACGATTATTCTTATTTTTGAAGTTAATTTATGAATTTTCAGCCAGTGGCGGAATCACAAATAACATTAATTAATTATTAATGTTTATTTTATCCTGCAAAAACGTGATTTCTTTAAAAAAAAACATAAAATTTACATTGAAATATTTAATATTGATATTATAATGGTAATTTCATAAATATCATCCCACAATTTCTCTGACAGGGTTAACAGAAAGGGCAGAGCATTATACTTTCCCTTTTTGACACATATTTTTATCATTATATTATCTACATCCAACTCCTACAATTTATCTGACATTTTACGTTTCCTTCTTTCCACATATTCACTTGATCCAACCATGCTTTTACTGATCTTCATTTACCATGCTTTCTACATTTGCACTATATATTTGTTTTGTTGGTTTTTCTTCATTCATTCGTTCTGCATACCCAAACCGTCTCAGTGTGCTGCTTTTCATCTATCTCAACACATCAGCATTAAGTTCACGTTCATCCCTAATTACTTAATTTCATAATCTGTAATACATTGTCACTCCATGTATTTTTCTCAGTGCACGTATTTCTAAAGCATTTATTGGGCTCCTTTAAAAAATTTTTGACGCCCATAATGATGATTTTAATTTATCAGTATTAGTTTTATGTATTTTATTACGTTTTCGTTGTGTTAAGTATAATCTGGTGAGTTAATTGTCATGCTGCAATCTCTTATGACCAACCAGAAAGATGTTAAAAAGGTCTGAAATGAAAACTAGACTAATACCGTTTTAAGATAATTGAGTACGAACAGAAATCGAATCCGCAACCTTCTGATCGGAACACAGGTGTCATCAATTAGGCTAAGAAGTTCGTCTATTTTTTTTACAAAATTATAGCTTTAACACCCTCCGTTGCCAACTTGATAAGACCCCTGTGTACCAACCCGGGGGTTATGGGCTCTATTCCCTTTGGTACCGTGGTGACCGTGGTCAAATGGTTTGCACTTACAGTAAACAAATAAGCAATACAGGTTCGATTCCTAGTTAATTCACTGTCAAATTGGTTGTACACTAAGACTATATATCATGAGAATTTCCATTTTCTGCAGGTTGCTTATTATAAATTCTTATAGCGTTATCATACAACACGAAAATAGCGCTGTATAAAAACTCAATCAATGTTATATTTGTTATAACATACCTCGTTTCCATCGAAAATTTTATCCGTCAAGGATGTGTGTGTTGGACAAATTCAGATATATGCGAGTAGGTGGGACCCGTTGAACTGGCGGGAGACATTTATACTTGCTTAAAAATCAAATGTGGCGCGTACATGACACTTGAAAAAAGAAAACGTGGTCAGTGGTTTCCTCTCTCATATCACCCGCACATGTTAGGCTCTCCTTGATATGGATTTTATAAATTTAACTTCTATCAGATGATAGCCTATATCCATTCTGCGTAGGACAAATATATTATATAATTCGTATGGACAGATTTGTTTTACGGTACCAAGTATAACACTTAATTATATTCCTGAACACAGTCCCTGGGGAGTTAAACAAAAAGATAAGGATTTCCGTCGGAATAACAACAACGGATTTTTATTAAATATTTTTATTTCCACCGTTACGCCACGCGACAATTTCCTCGTGTTGTTAAATCACACAGAATTTGAGAGCTTATTTTTTCATTTGAGAAAGATGATGGGAGGCTGTCTGTGCGGTAAAAAATATTTGATGACATCCCCACAAAATGTAATGTCACATTGTCGTGTGTAAATGTAAAGCATCGCAAATTGCTACTGAGGCGTGTTGCGAATGTAAAGAGCTTCCTATTCTGACACAGTGCTTGGGAAGAGAGGATGGCGTAATCTTTTTACTCCTAAAAATGTGTCACATGAGGTATTAGAACAATCCCTCGGATGTGACTGATCTTTCACACTCCATGGATATAAGTCAGAAAGTGAAATGTTGTGATAAAAAAAAGATGAGTTGATCGTGGAAGATACTTTTTGATCAACAACACGCGGATTTTATTGAAATAATGCGACAGTAATAAAAGGACTTTGGTCATATTTAAAAACTAAATAAGATAATCTATGATAAACCTTTATAAACCACAAAACTGCTTGCACCCCGCGACTTAGTTGGTAAGGCGATTGGTTTCGAATTCGAAAACTCAAACTAGATAACTGATGATAAAAAAAATTGATAACTGACGATAAGTTTTAAAAGATAAGCTATGATAATAAATTATTATAAACCACAAAACTGCTTACACTCCGTAGCTTAATTGGTAAGACAACCCCGGTTGGTTTCGGATTCGATTTCCGATAATACAAAAAAAGTCCCATTCCAGGAGAATAGTTGTATTGTATTTATTACACTTTCGTTGTATATATAGTACAACCTGGCAGACTTATTGCCATGTGGCCATATTTTCCAACCAATCAGAAAGATGTTAAAAATATCTTAAATGAAAACCAGACTGGAATCTATTTTTAAAATCAGGGTTCCAGCGGGAATCAAATCCGCCACCTCTGGGTTGGAAGACTCAAGAGTTCTTACAAATAAGGCCACGGAGGTCTTCATAGTTCGTTTGATAAAAATATTGTGTGTAGTAATATTTTCAACACGTTAATTTGTTTTATTTTACATTTGATACATGTTAAATCTTATTATATCAAAAAGTTATGAAAAAATGAAATAATAAAGTCTAAATATACATGTAGCATAATGACAACAGGAACAATATTACATGAAATAATAAAGTATAAATATACATGTAGCATAATGACAACAGGAACAATATTACATGAAATAATAAAGTCTAAATATACATGTAGCATAATGACAACAGGAACAATATTACATGAAATAATAAAGTATAAATATACATGTAGCATAATGACAACAGGAACAATATTACACATTCCTCCCTGTGAAGAGATTCAATTATACTTACAAAGTTTATTAAGGAGTTTTATCATCAATTTGTCCACCGGGATATGTAAGATATTGATATCAGAAAATTCGTTTAACAAGGTTATTCCATGTGCGAGTGATGATGCTCTTAAGAGCACAGTTCGGCAACAAAAATGTGAATTACCAAAGAGTTTGATATTTTCCCCGTTAACAATTTGTTTATGTATATAGTATACATGTGCGTAAATCTCTTCTAACACTTAAGGAGCAATATCCAAGGATAACCTTTAAAAAATGTAGCATACAGTCAGGGGTAAAATTCATAAAGGTGTTGCAGAAATCTCTTTTGTACTTGCTCAACTATGAGGGAAGTATTGATTCATCTCAGGTTCCAAATTATTGAGTCTCACTCTTAGCTACTGTGAACCAATGAATTATAAGAAATCTCATAACAGCGCCAACATCAAATGTCCTAGAGATTTTATCACAAATTCTAGTACTTTACTAGCAGATATACACATGCTTTCGATATGATAACCGAATGCATATTTAGTGTTGAACATGATGCGATGACAAACAGTGAGTTTCGTGCCTACTCAAGTGGTCCTAAGCCCAAAGGCTCGATTAACGAATAAGGCTTAAAACTGTGTTATCTTCCGGCGACGCTATGTTATATGTCCTCAATCACCAATTCGGATATGTAAAAAATATTTTCTTACAAACCCAACAAAATGGTTTGATTCAGTTATCTCAGAACAGGTAAAAAATGTTTCAGTCCTTTTATATATATAAACTACTTACGCCCAATAGTTTCCGATCTGAACAAGATATAGCGTGTATAAACAGATACCAAGCTGGCATGAATGAAACTTGATAACCACGCGATATTCAATTTTTAACATTTCAGATTATAACGAAACAACACGTCTTCTGTTGAATATAGTTGACATAATACTAAGGAAAGAGGCATCACGTTTTAACTGTAACATAACCTGATCGTCCAATGGACGTGGCCAGCAAAGTATCTATTAAAACGCATTCTGACTTGGTCATGCCAAAAATTATGTGACCATAGTGTATGGTCGTATATACGACTTATACGAGTACGTCCTAATAGGGAGTGAAAATATGAGCTTAAGTATATTATAATCCTTGAAAATAAAACACAAAATTAATAGCGTCATGGATTTGAAAATTATCGATTTTAGGGCATATTTCATTTTGAAAATTCAATGCGCTATTTTTAACAGTAATAAATACAGTAATGCCTCGTTTAACGAATTAGTTCCGCGAAATAAGTTTGTAATGATAACTTTTGTTTTTAGAGGTAAAATCAATATACCCAGAATAGGGATGTGTTCTTACACTTCGAAAATAATACATTTATTCCATGAGTAAAAACTAAAACTGATGTTAAATTCATCACTTCTATTTTATTCTAAACTTTTTGAATGAAAACGACCCAGATTTGCAGAGAAGCATTATTGTAAAGTGATCTGTATTAAATGAAATGAATCCATTACTAACATAGTTATTCGATGAAAGAAAACGAAAATGCAAACAAGCAACACTCGACTATTTTTTTTGGAAAATTGGTTTGTTTTGTTTTATTTTATATAGTTTTCAATTGTTTGTCAGTTGATTTAAAGATATTTCAAGATTCAATAAGGCTTTAGTTTCATTGTACCGGAATTTCGTAGCGATACAATTTGTTTAGCGAAGTATAACTGTATTTTCAATTCCACAGAATTAAAATCACACAAAAAAAAGTAATACAAAACATGTGACAGAAGGGATAAGAAAATTGAATTCGAGTAAAAAAACAGATGAAACAGCTTTTATTCACATCAAACCGCAAATATTTACATGTTTCGATGAAAACATGATTGATTTTTGTGGAATAGCGTCAACAATACTTTTTACTGTGGAATTGGGTAACACACATGTTGCATGTTAGAAAATACATCATCTGCTGTAAACGATAAAAAAAAATTGAAATTTTGCTGAAAAACATGTTTTTAAAGCGTTCATTTTTGTTTCCATTTGGAAACAAAATTAAACTCATTTTTGAACATAGAACAGAACAGACTTTTGAGTAAATTTGTGATTTCTTTGTTTAATAACTTTTTTCATTGATTAAATTAACAAAGTATTTATTATGTGTACTGAAGTACGATAAACATGATCCTGGCACAAGCTATTTTAAGGCAATTATTTATTTAAATATTTAGAGTGAATTTTCATGGTAACTTTGAATCTATAGACTGGCTCTTTTGATAACCATGTCAATATCTATGATCTTGTTTCTACTTTTTATAAAGCCATATACATATTTGTGTGGACAAAGGTAGGCCATACAGAATAATCAGGAGCTCCTTTTTTCCTAAATTGTTTACCTCTAAACTTTTATCCGGTATTATCGGAAAGCTATCCCTCGTAATGGAGTATGATTGTCAGCCAACCTGTAAATGAAAGACGCATATGCGTGTATTGGTTTATTGTGTGCATGCGGTTGCACTCCAGCAAGTACACATTCTTGACAGATCAAATCTAAAGTTCCGAGGGCAAGGATATTAAACTTCCAAGATGATCAGCATATTGAATCAGCTGCAGGTGTACCAGAATCGAAGGTGGGGTGCCCGCTTGCTTAGCACGAATACTTATACAGCACTCTGGCATACTTTAGACATGAAAAACCAATTAATGAAGTAACACTAACAAAACACTGAAATGCATGTTAGGAGAAGACCAAGAAAAGTACGGTTGGATCAAAATAATAATAATTTGAAAGAAGGAAATGTAAAAAGTTTGAGAAGAGGAGTTGTACATATAAGAAAGATGTAGAGGAGGCGGAAGATGTGTGTTACGATAGAAATGACTTGCGCCGTCTCCTCTTTGCCTATGCTGACAGAGAAACGGCGTTTCCTGGTGGATTGATTTATAGAAAGGTTTAACTTTTAGTCCAAATAACATCTGACTGTGTATTTGTCCGTGGCTCATAGTATCATAAATTGTTATAATAGGGCCAAACACAAATAACCCTACAGAACTCTGCCAAACGAGAGACTGACGGAGATTTATATTTCCGATAGTTATAGAACTTCGATTTCTTTGCCATCGGAACTTTAGGTTTAAACTACCAATAATGTGTGCTTTTATAATACTTTAGTTATATAAAGTACAACCAATAAGATTTATTGCCTGTACTTCGGATCCACTGGAGTGATCATGCCACAAATGTCTCGGTACTGCAACGCTCCAACTGTAAATCTATAAAGGATATGGTGGAAAAGGGAAAATTACGATGGATCGGGCATATGATGCGCACGGGTGAGCATAGACTCCCAAAACGCGTCTTGTACGGGGAAGTAGTGGGCAAACCAAGGTTTGGTCGGCAGAGAAAGCGCTATAAGGACTGGGAGCAGGTGGTTCAAGACCATGGAGGATGGAGGGCCATCTGTTCTCGGGCTGATGGTGTCTCAATGGCTAAACGTGTAAGAAACAGTTAGCGTGCTGTTAACATGTGTCAGCATTGTCAGGCGACTCAGCAGAATTCACATGTGACATCTGCGGGAGGTATTGCGCATCTAGGATCGGGTTGTTTTCTCACAGAATATCACATGATCGACGTGAAAGAGCAGCTTAAGATTGACTTTGAAGTGGCGAGGGGACCATTGACCACGATGTCCAACAACTACGATGATTGCCTTTAAATGGAATTGAAAGACTTTAAATTAAAAACAAACTGGAACCTTTTCTAATGAATTGTGTATCAACAGTAATTGAACAAACAATCCCCGTGTTAAAAAAAAACAGGAATATGATTAACTAGGCCACGGAGGTTGAATTAATGTTGCTAAAAGGTACAAAATAAAAATCAATATACGCAAAGTGTTTTCCTTCCACACGATGGCTAACAATCATACTCAATCACGAGGGATCGCCTATTATTTCATTACGTGTGAACGTGATCATACCGAATATTTTTTGAATGTCCGTTGATGATATAACGTATCCGACGTTCAAGCAATTTCTTATCATCATAAATAACTTTCGTCTATCCAAACAAGAACGCTTTTTGCTAAAATGTTAAACATTGTTAAGCTCGCGAGACATTATGTTATGTTCCATATAATTAACATTTTTAACAACTTAAATTTAATGAATTTATTGCATCGGAAAAGTAACATACGTCTATGTTGAGGTCTAAATCTATTGGTATCAAATAATTTAAATAAGTGTGAGTTCTACAAAAAATTACAATTAGGAATATTTCATGCAGTTTATGGACTATTTCTATGTATCATTGTAGTCAGAAGTATTAAGATGGCTTAGAATTTCTAATGATAAAATAAAATTTTAAATTGTTTGTGAAATAAAATGTTGTGGTTTGTGAAATAAAATGTTGTTTGTGAAATAAAATCCTGTTGCTTGTGCAATAAAATGTTGTTGTTTGTGAAATAAAATGTTGTTTGTGAAACAAAATTCGAATGAAATAAAATTATAATTTGTTTGGATAAAACGAAATTGCTTGTATTGCGAGAACGTTTACAATTAATTTAAAAGATCAAGCATTTCGGTTATTAACAGCCTAATTGTTGAATAAACTTGATTTATGTTATCTTAAACCGTGAAATAATTTGAGATGCATGACCACGAGGTAACGCACTGGACTTTCGTGTGGAAGGACGTCAGTTCGAACTCCGCGCTGTGATATTCCACTCGAATGACACAGGCATTTTTTCCGCCTAGTAGGGAGTATAAGAATACCTATGACGTCGATCATATATATTCTTAAAAAAAAAAGGAGAAAAGCCGGTGTGCTCCGATCGTTTCACTTCAGGTATGCCATCGGATCCAGTAGACTGTTGTGGCCGATGAGTTTGCTGGTGTGCAACAGCGCATTCACTTAAAGATGAGAAAAAAGAGAAGAAATAAACGAAATCTCCACGGCACAGCTTCGCTTTCCAACTGAATTAACGTTGGAATCCTCGACTACGAGGTCCATCAACGATGACGACGATACTATTTACTTAGATTTATACCTATGACGTTGGTCATATCTATTCCTTTAGAAAAAAAATTGTAATAATAAGTACGATAACATACAACAAAAACGAGCCTACATAAGTGGGGCTAAGCCCGAAGGTTTGTCTGACGGGGTCAAAGACACTGCAGTCTCTTATCAAAATTTTTCGACATATCTGAATCAACATTTCTTGGTTCTGATTCTGTGGTTAGGGTCTACCTATGGTATGTTAAGAGATACGGGCGTAGTGTGCATCTATAGAAATCACTTGAAGGGAACCCCTTTTGTATCAACATTATGATTATATATGAAAACTACACGTATACTACACTTCATCTTAACCCGACTGTGTTACTATCACATATGGGAAAATCTTTAAAGGTTTCTTTGTAGTTCGTCATCTCTTGGTAAGTTTCAGCGGTCTTTTTACCAAATAAGTTTTTCTAATCATACGCCTATGCGGGTTAATTTTTAATCTAAAGACCGCAGCCACCACTTTCATATCCTTATACTCGACATGAGTATGTTATATTGATTTTGTAATATTTTTAATCTACCTATATAAAAAACAACCACTTTGTATATATATAGAGAACATTAGGAGGACTGTAATAAAGTTTTCTCATTGTTTAATCACAAATTTCATATATCTCTTTTAAATACTAAAATATTCAATATCTGTATTCATTTCTTTACACAAACTGAAATCCCAAGTCATCATATAACATATGTAGATAATTCCAACCGCATTGTAATCTTTATAACCATTTCAAAATAATGTTAAACAACTTATTATCACATGATCTACATTAACATCAGTCATGTTGATCAAAGTCACATGCCTTTGACGAGACTTTCAAAAGTTTCACACTTCTTGATCTCCCCCCTGTCAAAAAATGTACTTGTTACTTTCGAAGTTGCGAGATTATAAAAAAACACTTTATTATTAGTAATGCGGTGTAAACTCACGGTGCAAGGAATTGCGGATTATTTCTCCCAAATCATGTATGAAAACGTGTTAATAATTAATATTTATTAAACATATTTAAGATATTAAACGTATACAAAACGAAAATAATATATTTTAGGAACACTAAAACGCCGTAAGGAATATGTAATGATTTACTTTCTTTTATCCCCACAATTCCCCTAACCAACTTGAATTGGGACGTTAATATTTTATTTTTGAACAGAATCGCGCGACTGGAATTAATTTGATTTCCCATCTCAATGATATATAAAATAAGTCGAATAATAAATTGATGTAAATATCGTCTGAATATTTTCCGACTACGCTGAAAAGCAGATCATTTCAATTAATTTATTTTCTTTTCTTGCGTCATTCGAATTTCTATTTTATATTTTCGTTCCTGAAATTTGATTCAGTTAGACGTCTTCTCTCTTTGGGTTAAAGATATCCTCAAAATGACGATTGTGATTGAAGAAATGTTATGCAATCGTGTTCATTGAGATTAAATGTAATATTTTATGGTGTTATGATTATGCCATAATCGGTGTGAATTAATACATTTAATGAACTTTTGTTGTATACAGTACAACTTGACGGGTTTATTGTCATGTGGCAATCTCTTCTAACCAACCAAAAATATGTTGATGACACCCTTCAACCATTTAAAAAAAATGACACGTTCTCACGGGAATTCGCAACCACCAGGCTAGGAGACAAGACCACGGAAGTCGTCCTATTATTGACATTTAAAGACTGAAATCAAACTTTAAATAAAGATTTTACTTCATTCATTACATAAATAATTAAAGTTTTTCATGTACGGTTTACCCTATAAATTTGAAAATGTTTTTCGTAGCTTGGATATTTTTTACAATACTTTGCAAAATAGTTATATTTATATCATAAAATTCGATAGAACTGTATGAAAAAATAATGCATGACATAATAAGGATAGAGGACAGTAGAAAAGAACGCAATCTGAAAAAATAAACTTTGCTTAAGATGAAAAAAGGAAGATTGAAATATTGCAGCCACAAAATTTAAATATTGCAGCAACAAAATTTAAATACGAGTACTATATGGAAGCCACAAAAAATCGTCTTTTTTATTAATGGTATCAATAAAAAACAACGTAATCGTATATCGTGTTATAAATAATAAATTACAATGCACTGAACTGTAATCAAGCTATTTCATTCAAAGATCATTAACGTACTTTACTTTTGAGTGTAAAACAGAGAAAAAACATGAACGGACCGATTTTCCCCTTGTATGAGCGGTTTGTTTGAATGATATTTCCTGAAATTTGAAATCGTTTAAACAAGGCTGTTAATTAAATATGTTTATTATAAGCAAAGTAAGTCTTAGAAATCGTTATTAAGAGTTGAATTTTCTCTGATATAAGTATAAATAAACAACTTAGAAGTCGATGAAAACGAAACTTCATTTCGTAAGCAAACTTGAACCTTATGAATATTTGAGTCTCGGTGCTTTTCTGCCCGATTTTTCTCAAATCATTTTGAAGTCTAAAACGAGCAATTTAACACTCTCTGTGTGAGATATTTGGAATACCAGAAAATTAAAAGTCTAATTGAATAATAAAATCAACCCTTTACATTCACTTATTCGTAAAAGGGCGATTAATTTTTCTTAAAAAATAATTATTTCGTTTTCCTTTTACAGCTAAAAAATATTTAAACCGTTCAAGAGGTCAATATTTCATGTTCGTTGTATAAAAATAAACTTTATCTTGTAAATATGGAAATCTTTTAAAATGTTGTCAATCTCAATATACAAATAATTGTATAGTTAAAAAGAAAACTGTTATCTAATCCGAATATTATTGGTTTAGTTTAATAAAATTAACGTTTTTGAAATAATTTTGAGAATGTTTTCTGAATTCATATGGTAATTATTATGCACAGAGGTATTTTCTAGTGGCAATCTTGATGTATGGAAGCAAAGTCTGGCCTTTGAAAATCAGTAATAAGAGTAAAAAAAAACGCGTGCCTTGTGTAGAATATTTGATTTTTGATTAAGTAAGAAATGATCTGATAAAGATGAACTGTGAGAGATGGATGTTAAAAGTAGAATTTTTTTTTAAATAGTTTTGTCGCATTAACAGAATAAGTTGCAAAAGGCTAACATATGTCTGAAAAAAAGAGCGAGGAATGGGTAGACCGAGGAAAGAGTGGAACGATATATTTGAAGAAATTTTAACTGAGGTAAAGGTGAGAAGTATGACGAGATGTATGGATATGAACGAGGCGAGAGCTCTGTGCAAAGAAAAAATACGTGAAGATCCTATCTCTCCGCCTACCACAAAAAACACAGCGTGATGGTATGTTCAATAGTCCTTTTCTTCAACTCCAAAGTTCCTGGTTCAATTCTTAATGGAGGCAAACAAATATCTTATTCAATTTGGCTGGAAAAATTAGCCAACTGGCAATAATCCAACCACATCGCTTTTATACTGAAAGTTTAATGCAAATGCACAAAAATTACAGTTAATTAATTAAGAAAATTGGCAAAAATGCAACATTCATTATTACTACTTGCATTTTTCATTTGGAATCTTAAAATAGGTGACTTTCTCCTGATTTACGCAGTGTGTTATTTGGAATCATTAAAATAGTTGATTTCCTCCTGATTTACGCTGTATCTTATTTGGAATCTTTAAAATAGGTGACTTTCTCCTGATTTACGCAGTTTGTTATTTGGAATCATTAAAATAGTTGACTTTCTCCTGATTTACGCAGTATCTTATTTGGAATCATATAAATAGTTGACTTTCTCTTGATTACATGTAAAATTAGATGTCAATAACAAAAAATCACATTGATACTATCAGACTATACACTATCCCCAAATACAGACCGCTACGCTGTTAGTGCTACTTAAACGATTCTTTACATATAAATTCAACACAAAGTCTTGAAGAACTTGAAAGCTTCACAGACCACCAGAAACCAATATAAATTGTTAAAGGTAAAAATCGATTTTAAGCTGATGATATGGTATTATACAAACCGGTCTGGATTAAACTACATAATCAAATACAAAGTGGATATATGAGGACATAAAAACAGAGCCAGTGAAAATTCAGAGGGAGTAAAGGTTTTGGGTAAGAGCGGTAGAGATATCAACACTCCACCTTTTATTCTGAACTGATATAAATATAATGTAACACAGTTGGACCATCGCAAGTTGACCTGAAACAGGCCGTTATGTGTAAGGATCTACGGAAAGCTTTCATAAAGGGTGTTATACCAGCAGAGATATTGAAATATAACATGAATATTCCACATTTGCACAACCTCATATTACAATTTTAGAATAAAGAATGCAAACATCATACAAATACAAAAATATGCAAAAAATAAGGGGGCCTAAAGGATTGTAATAACTACAGGGACACATATTTCCTAAATATAACAAAAAATACATTTGCTAAGGATTTTAAAGAAGCTGCAAAATAATGCTGATATAATATATCCAGAAAGTCAAGTGGGTTTAGAAGCAGAAGATCAACAACTCACGTGATACCAAAATTGCTAAAAATTCAAGAAAAGAGTGGCAAATAAGATGAACCACTTAAAGTTCAATGTACTAAACTCAACTAAGGTTTTGAAAGCGTTAACAGGGGGGGGGGGTCTAATTAAAGTTTTCAGTGCGAGTAGGATGTCTATCAAAATTCCACGAAAATATCAATTAAACTGTACAATATGACAGCAAGCTGTCAGATGATTCCGTAGTCAATTGAGGAGGGAAAATTGGCTATGTTCAGGGCCCCAAATTATTTGGATATATTTTTTGCTTAATCCAAACCAGATCTTCAAAATCAAATTGATCACTTTTTCTGGGTGTCTTCAATATACAACTCGATTTCATGTTTTTCCAAACATTGCTCAGTATTAACATAGATAACGGAGCTTTAAACGTATGTGTTAAATAATGTTATCTTCGATTGCTTGTAGTATTACTTATTGAGATATTTAGACAGTTTCAATTAGATCCCACCACCAGTCACGCTGTTATGGGGGACAAAATAAGTCCCCATCTAGCGCGATCTACACTAGAAAATCAATGTCTTTCTTATCGTCACATAGTAACGAAGAAGATACTGCCCAAAGAGACTTCTCCGTTGGCAACATACCTGAGTGTGAATACTAGTAGTGACTACGAAGTTAAGGTCCGACATCACGGGAGAAGCAAAATCACTCGCAGCGCAGTAAATATATTTTCAAAGTGGCTCAAGGTCTAGAATTTAAACAGCTTAGAAAGTAACCAGCACTTTCACAGAAAATTTCGAATGCTACAAAATTATCCTTTGACGCCAGTAGATCAGAGTAGCCAATTGGTCAACCGATGTAAGGCTATGTGGATTTCCTTTAAAAAAATATTGACTTAATTATCATCGCAGTTCCACAGAATGTGCTTTGCGGATTTATCCAGAGAGCTGCAAAAATTTAGACAACTTATTGTAAAATATATAAATTGTGAGTTTATTACCAAGTAATCTCTTCCAGCCATCCAAACAACAGAGTTACACAGAGTAGTCCCAATTTCTGGGATCAAAGATTGTAATGTTATTTTCAAAAAAAAAAAATACATTTGCAATGTTACCAAATACTGTGAAAGTAGAAAACATATGGGAAAAGGCAACCAAAGAAAATTTATGTGAAAACACTGTTTGTCAATAAAGAGATATTTTATATTTTTCAATTATTTGTTTGAAGCAAATCAACGAGGGTGAGAATCTTACGGTATGGGGTAAGTTCCAATACCTGACGGTATGGGTAGTAAAGAACGACGTGACGAAAGAGGAGCGATGAACTGGATATACCAAAAGGCAAGCTCTACATGAAAATATCGCAAGTTCATGATCTGAGATACTTATCATTGGGTTGGGGAATAAATTCATGCATTGGTAAATTGCGACAACGTTTGGTTTACTAAAAGGTGCCATACAGCAAAAATCCATACCTAAAACTAAACGTTAAAAAACAACGTATCCTTACCTCTTACCAAGCCTGTGTTCTTAGTTCAAAATCTCTTTGTGATATGTGCAAGAAGAATCTTAGAATACTTAGGAAATGTAGCACGAATGGAGAGCGACAGCTTTTTAGTAATCAATCGCGGCAGAAAATGTGTATGACAAAAGGAACAGAAGCCCAGCACAAGGAAAATCAGCCCAGCACCCATTCCATGTACTGACCAGATGAAAAGAGTAGCTAGAGGCTCATTTCAAAAGGCGCAATATAGGGCAAAAAATCACTTGGCTGGAGTGGAATGGTTGATGATCATGATCTTTAGAATTGAGATAATGACTATGAAATATTGAGTAAGATGAAGAAAGGCACAATGAAATGATTTAGGCATGTGGAACGAATGAATGAAGAAAGACTAACAAATCAAATAAAAAATGAAAATGTGGAAGGCGTATGAGAGTATGACCAAGAAAAGTATGATTGGATCAAGTAAATGATATTTTGAATAAAAAGGAAACGTAGAAAGTCAGATAAATTGTAAAAGTTTAATGAGTTTCTTAGTTTTTCTTCATTCATTCGTTTCACATGCCCAAGCCATCTCAGTGGGGTTTTCTTTATCTAATAACAATAACAAATCAGAATATTTGCATTGAAGAGGAATACCAAGGAAAGTATGGTTGGATCAAGTGAATAATATTTTGAAAGAAGGAAACGTAGAGTCAGAGAAATCGTAGAAGTTGTATGGGTTTGGAGGAGTCTAAGAATGTGTGTCGAGGTAGGAACATTTGGCGCTCCTCTCTACCAACCCCGATAGGGAAATGTCATGATGGTGTGAATGTATTTTTTTTTAATTAATTTATTTATGACCAGAAATTTTATAAATGACCTAATTTGTGAAAAACAACAAATAATTTAATGTGGACACAACTATGAGTATTTTATGGATTTGGGTTTGTTATCTTTCATTTGTCGTGTCCTCAGTAAACTGGGTTTTTGCCTATATCATGCTGAGATTGTTGACGATTGTTTTTTTATAGCGCTGAAACTTGACATCCGTACAAATATCAAGAGGCGAGGATAAAAGTCTTCCGCATGCGATGACTTCGTAAAACACGCATATAGAAATTTTATATATGTTCAATAAAAGAATGTATACATATTTTCTATAAAATATTTTTAAAATGTATTATTTAGGAGTTATTTCAGATGTTTTTTTCTTTATGCATCAATTTTCATACTCAAATTTCTACAATACTCTTTTGTACAAGTACCGGCTTTAATTTTTCCTTAATTGAAAAAAATCCTGCTTTTTTATACTTAAACCGTTTAGGATAAGATTGAAAATATTTTTTTTAATTAGTTGGCGAAGATTGAATTTTCGAGTCTTAAAAACGTTAACAATTGGATGAATAAAAATCAATCAACCTTTCGAAACTACTCGAGGTTCATTTTCGTTTTTTTTTCGTTGACACTCGAAAAAATTTACTCAAAATTTTTTGAAGGAAATTTTTCGTAGGACGATTAAAATTTTTCAGATTTACCATAACTTCCGCGAAGTCAAAGTATTCCTTTGTAATGGTGATTTTTTTAATGACTTGACAAGTTGTTTGCCAAATTAATTAGTTGTTTTATGGTAAATATTTTGGGAATAAACGCTTTAAAGATTAATGGGAATTATTTTTTGGATCAAAGATAAAAGAAAGTTTTTCGAACCTTTGAAAATGAGTGGTTGAACTCTTAATTGGATTTTCTTTCGTCGAATGATTTAAGATTTTTTTAATTGAAATGAGATTTTTAATAATACAACTTTAAATTGTTCAACAATTTGACTATGTCCTTTTTTTACAAAGTGTCTTTTTAAGAGTTAATTCCTAAAATAAAAATTATTTGTAATCACTGACAATGTTTTAAATTGCGCGATAAAATATAATCTTAAGTTTTCATTTTTGCTCTGTAATAATTCAGATGTATTGCAAAATTAAATTAGTTGTTTTTTTTCAGTTTTAACGAATTCATGATTATTTAACGTTATTTGAAAATAACTTTCCTTACAAGTTTTAGGGGTTTAATTCCAAGAATAGTGTGTTAATATTGACTTATGTGCTGTGATATTATTGAAACCAATCGAGTTTGATATTTTTATGTCTCTGTTGAAATGAAAATAAATGTAAAATAGATTTAATGTTTTCTTAACTAAAAATAAATTAATTGAATTTAAAAACTCTTTGCAAAATACAATGACTTATCAATTTCTCGTGTTACAAAATCGAATCAAATAAACTTGAATCACTTAATACAATTGAATAAATAAATTAAAAAATACAACTTTTGAGAGAGAGAAAAATAACTATATAGTTTTAAGTCTAAAATCATTTTTAGATATGAAAAAATATTCCCATTTGAAGATCATCATCAATGTTTACCTCTAAAAAGACAAATAACTAAAATATCTTACGGATTGATATTGACGCTTTTCGACAGCAATCGATTTATCATATTTTATTACATTTGCGCTGTATTCAGCGCAACCTAGTAGGTTTAATGTACTCGTAGTATCACTTTTCCAACCATCCATAAAGCTATTTAAGAGGTTTTAAGTAATGCCAGGATAGCCACCAACGGGAACCGAACCCGAAGCATATGGGTAGGAAGAGAGGCGTCATGTAAACTAGGTATCAATCATGTTTATCTTTCATGTTATTTCTTAACAGTGAAAATACATCAAGAATATTAATAAAATTGTACGTCACTATATATTAAAAATTGCGTGATATTTTCGTTGCAATTAAATTATCAAGTTATAGTATTATGAATCAATAATTATTTTCAATTGTAAATGAATATTTGAATTAAAAATCAGTTAAAAATAATGAATTTGAACTAAAGACTGATGTCTTAAGTGAACCAAGTGAATTAACTTGGAAAAAAACAAGGTTTTGAGGAGTATGGCCAAGCGCTTGTTTGAAACTCACTATGCTTAATTTAAAACTTAGTTATGTAGCCATATATCGGATATATTTATAGTCATGTAGCTTGACAAATCCATTTTGTGGTGAAATAACTGTCACCGAATAAATAAATAAAGGATGTAAAACTATCAATTAATTTAATTTTGATTTTTACAATTCAAAATGCAGTTCGATAAATTTAATGAATAATTCTTTTATAATAAAGCATGAATAATTCTTTTATAATAAAGTTTTTTGTTCGTTAAATTGTTTTTTAATCCTTCAATGGAGTCTATAAATGCCACATGACAGGTATATAATTTGACGTTTCCTTCGCATATTCATTTGTGTATGCGTCAAAAAAAATCTTCATTTCAAATGTCTTCAAAATATTTCATACGGCGTGTTTCTTAGAAATAACAACCGAAATCCCCGTCACATGATTTATATCATTTCCTTGAGATTTTATTTTAGGAAATTGATTTCTTATCGTTGCTTTGCTTTAAGCGCAGATCTCGGGTATTAGTGAGACTTATCTCGAGTATAAAAGTGTTTTCATATTCTATTTGAAGGTATTTAAGTCTTTATTATTGTATAGATTTGTAAAAATGTGTATTAAATATGTGAAAATGTGTATTAAATATGTAAAGATGCGTATTTCAGAACGCGATTAAAAAAAGGTAATTTGATATATTTCATTTATTTTATTTATTTATTTAACAATTTACTGTATAATAATCTAGCGGGCTGATTGCTCAGTGGCAATTTCTTCCAGCAAACAAATAAAAGTAAATAAAGAAAGTAATATGGTCGATAACATTATTCACTTACACGATACTGCACCTAGCTGAATGTATTTCTATCGCATATTGGAAGATCTACAAAGATTTCACTAAGTTGTGTCCGTTTTTTCCCTAATTTAAAAATGAGTACCAAAAGTAAAACGATAGTTTCTAATTCTGTTATACATTGTTTTTAACACACTACGAGTATAAGCAACACTAATTTCAATTTCATTTATTGGGTGTTAACATAAGTTGTGTCCGTTTTTTTTTCAATTTAAAACTGAGCATCAAAAGTAAAACAAAATGGTAAATGTTATACGTCATTCGAAAGAAAATTCTCTGCTCTGCAAGATATTGTTTGCTTTTACGTTACATATATTGTTTGATTTGATTACAAGCCTTCAAAATAGACCGTCAAGTAGACGAAAGTGAGCATTTTCGGCACCTCTTTCTGTTCGCGTTCAATCGAGGGAATAAAGCTGCAAAAGCTGCTCACGATATTTGCGAAGTGTACGGTGAAGATGCTATGAATGAAAGGATAGCTCGTCGATAGTTTTTCCTTCAATAATGACGTCGAATTGCGGACACGGTTGGACGAATTCTTCGAGTCAAGACCGGATGGTTTTTATTGCACAGGTATTGAAAAACTTGTGGAACGTTGGCAAAAAGCTGTAAATAATGAAGGAGAATACATTATTGACTAATTTGTTGTAAAATAATGAAGGAGAATACATTATTGACTAATTTGTTGTAATTTTTTTTGTTGTGTATTCTTGTTCTCTTCATTTGGAAAAAAACGGACACAACTTATGTTAACACCCAATAGTTCGTTTTCTTTTGGTAGTTTTCTTACCAAATATGTTTTTCTAAACATAACATATTCAGATGTGGGGAAGTTTCTAATCTATTGCCCGCAGACACCGCCTTCATATTCTTACACTCAATTTATATATTTTCAATAATCAATAATAGTGGGATTTATATATTTTCAATACTGATTTATATATTTTCAATAATCCCTAATTAGAGCGTTCTTAAGGAGAATCTGCTCTTTAAACGGTCCTTAATAAATTGTTTTATTATAATGAGTTTTATTATTCAAATTATTACTTATTTGTACAACATTCATAAGTAGTATAAGTAACAACGATGAATGTGAGATATATTTAATTAAAGTAATATGTAGAGACGCTGAGGAAAAGAATGAAATACTTTACATAACTGACTTGAAATTAAGAGTTTGTCAGTCGCTTTTTTAAATATTACCAACGACGTAGAAAGTCTACCATTAGTTGGTAATTGGTTGCAGAGTCTTCGTGCATGGACAGTTAAAAATGACGTTAATATTTTTCTTCAAAGCGTCTTCCTGTTCATTATTAATTTCTTTTGCCATCGATTGATGATATCTCACTTATGTTTTTTTTTTATTTATAACGGTTGTAACTTTTTTTCCAAATATTTATTTTTTCTTACACGACATACGGTCTTGAGCCTTTTTTAGCTCTGGCCTGCTGTATGCTGTTGTATGTGTGTACTTCTTTATGACTTAAAATTGTTTAAATTATATTCCGATATTTAAATATTTTAATGTAATATCTTGTATATCCGTGTTCACGCACACCCTGAATTTTAACTGTATTTTGTGTAGTGAAATTAATAACGTCAGTAAGTAGATTGAATAATTTTTGCGATCATATAAGTTTCTTTGTTTAATTTTAACTGGTTACTTAGGAAAGAGTGCCCCCTGCCAATTAACCCACCAGATCGCTTTACAGCGAAGTATTAAATAAATAAATATGTGGTAAAAAAAACTGTATTTTTCTTTACAAAACATCGCGTGTTTCTTTTTTTTTATTTAAGTATCATCATTTCCGTATAAAAATTGTATTTTTTCTATACGGGTATGTAACTTGTGTTAAAAAAACATTTTTAAAAAACTACTGTAAATATAATATAACAAACGATTTTTCTTTCTTTTGTTACAGGTTTTTGATTGTCGTGAAGTGCAAACAACTAGCCAAATGTTTGACGCTCTCTGTAATCATATAAAATACAGCACGAACAAAGGAAATATAAGGTTGGTTTTACTTTATATTATATTTACAAATTATAAAAGTCGGCAGTCGTGGTCTAACGACTTCTATAATCAAGTCATCGAGTTTAGAACAACTGGTCTAGTAACATTATACGTCATAGAAATATTTAAGCAAGTGGAGAGAGGCGACGGTCGTAATCATACTGTTAGCATTCAAGCTAATCAAATGAGCTCCCCAGCTGGATTCACTTACTGGTGGATTGACTTCCAGGCAAGTTTTACTCTTAGACCATTTCAAATCTGAATTGACGTTTTCTGTAACTTATATGCCGCTTATCATAAATAATTGTAGAGCTTTTTAGTTGTGAAAAATATTTGGTATATTAAAAAAAGGAAGGCTGCATTCAATTAAACTTTTGATCTCCATGTCATCGGAGCTTAAGGCTTGATCTGTCAAGACTGTGATTGCTGAATTGTAATAACTTTTACGCGTTAATTCAATACAGGCACAGATGTCTTCCATCCGCAAGACGGCTGACATTGATACTCGATCACAAGGGATGGCCTATCGTATCGTATCAAATTTATAAAACACAAATCATTTTATCAAGCAAATAAAATGTAATGTTTTGTAAATAAACACAGAAAATATCATTAAGTTTTAATAAATAAACGAAATCCAATTAAATACTTTATATGTGAAAATTGTTTAAGATGTGCTTTTCAAAAATATTGCAAATTGATATACGAGTATTAGCGAACTAAACATAGTTTCTTTCAACTATATTGTATTATATTATAGCTATGTTGTATTATATAACAACTGCGTTGCATACACGCTTATAGTGTACAGTAACACTTGGCGGGCTTTTGCCTTGCGACAATCTCTTTCAACCAATCAAAAATATGTACGAAGGTTATTAACTGAAATCCAGGCAAACCATAAAAAAATAGGTGTCAACGACAATTAAATCCGTAGCCCCCGGGCATATTATCAACTAGGCACCGGGGTCGTTTTAAAATATCAAAAATTTCAGTAAGACCTAAACGGCACGAAGTTTTTTGCAACTTAAAAAAATTTCTGTCTGAAAATCTAATTATAGTTGTTAGATTCCAATAAAGGATTGTAATGGGTCTTACAACTATATATAAGATACTATGAATATTACTACCCGTTGATCAACGAATTTCTGTTTAATGTGTGTATAATACTAAACAATTACTGACGTCGTCGTTAGTTAAGGTTATTTCCGGTATCACAATTTCGAACAGATCTATTAAGGCTATCTCTACTCGCATGCGGAATGACTTTACTAAATTAATTTAGAGATATTGACTATCGATTCACAATTAAGGTTTATGAAATCTTTGTTAAAATAACTAAGTCACTGTGCAGAATTGTGTTTCATTACCTTTTCTTTGTATACAGTACAACATAGTTTACTGGTTTATTGCCATGTGGTAATAATCTCTTCCAGCTTGAGTTAGAGCCTAGATTTTTGAAAAAGGGTCCCAGTCTGGTTTCTACTTAAATCTTTCTGGTTGGTTAAAAGAGATTGCTACAAATCTGCTAGGTTGTACAGTAATAAGCTTAAAAAAATATTCGAAATAAGAACTTTTTAAAGTGAAAACATGAAGAGCTGTTTCACTTCAAAGCATAAATAAATTAATGATTTTTCTTCAGGTCTGCCATAACAGTATTTCCACAACGCACAGACGGACTCCACGACTACAGAATCTGGAACACTCAGCTCATCAGCTATGCTGGATACAAGAACCCAGATGGAACTATCCTTGGAGACCCCATGCACGTCGAATTTACCGAGGTAATTGATGTATTTATTTATTTGTGACTACTATATTCTATATTCAAATAACACACTGCATAAATAAATCCTTATTGAGCTGGATGTACATGTTTTGTGGCACACAAATCCTCTAGTCCAAAAATTCACAAACTTTTCTATTATTGTACCACCTAATGAATGTTACAAGAATGGCGTACTACCAGTAAGTTCCCTTTACGGTCCCCTCCTCCACCCTCTGCCCTTTGATTAGCAATTTTTGTATAATATAAGTATCTATACCTACCTTCTTTACTTATTGTGTGATTAAATATAACTTAAAATTTGAGCATAGAAGGTTTATGTTTATAACAAAAATTAAAGAACACATATAAAGAAATAATACCCCATTTAGATTCAATACACATTATTTGCATAATTTGAGGATAAAATTTTAAGAAACTTTATATAGGCACTTACCAAGTTATTATATCTTGTTTTTTAGTTTTGTTAGATAATTTTAACCTTAACATTGAATTCGAATTAAGGTTTGGCTTCAAAATCTAAATTGTAGTCTGTCATTTCATTAAACGGGTGCATTTTATTACTACGGTTATAAAAGTTTGATAAATTAAATTCCACAATTTCTTCATCATTGTTGAAAATTTGAAAAATTCTAATGCTAAATATCTAAACGAGAGTTCAAAAAGCATGCCACTGCACTGCCACAACTACAAAATTACAGATAGATGTTGTGTAACCGGCTAACCGCGCGCGTACTAACCTGACCAAGTTTGTTAAGTAAAAAATAAAAGATTTTTTTTGTGGTGCAATGCATTTTATTATTTTAACTTTGTAAACCCTAGGTAAAATAGACTACGGCTTGCGTACCACTAGTGGTACATGTAACAAAGTTAAGGGATCATT